>MNCI01016273.1:1496897-1771670 GCA_015680685.1 Gnetum montanum | reverse complement strand
GGGGGGGGGGGGGGGGGGGGGGAGGGCGGAGGGAATGGTTCATGCATTGCTCCTAGCCATGGTGGTGGCGGCGGTAGCCATGACGTAATGGCCATGGCAAAGGTGATAGCCATACTGTGGTAATTGCGATGGTAATGGTAGCCATGGCAAGGGCAATAGCTATGATGTGGTGGTTGTGGTAGCAATGGTAGCCATGATGTGTCGATCATGATGGAGGTGGTGGAAATAGTGGTCCATGCTCAAGGTAGATTGCCCCAAAACCCAAAAAAATTGAAGATAGCATGATGGCCTACCTAGCAGATGGTGCCTCTTGACGCTCTGCAACATGTTCCCCAGGAAGACGTTAAAGGATCTGCTCATCCTCATCCACATTGATAATTCCAAGGTATCTACACTCACTTCTACATGCCATTGTCTTGTTGTTAAGCTCTGGCTTGTCAGTTGTCATGCTGTAATGGTGCTACACTTTGCTCTGGATTATGTTATGCCCTAGACTATTAGCTCTGATGGTGATGGTGAAAATGATAGGTTTACCATGGGTAAAACCCTATTTATACCCTCTAGGGTTACATAAAATGTCACTTTTCTAGGATGTCCCATGTTTCGCATCTAACGCAGGATGCTCCACGTCCCATGCGTAACGTGGAACATCCCATGTCTCATGCATCGTAACACAGAAAAAACAATTTCTAACTTTTTTTTTAGCTTTTTACATTTTGAAAAGTTTTAAATTTTTTTCAGCCTATCCAATGAACATTTAGTTCAACCACACACTCCAAACCTTTCAATTTTGATTTAAGCTTTACACTTTATGCATAGTCACAGTCTGCTAAGACCTAAAATGGTAATTTTGAGATATTGCATAATTACTTTTTATAGCATTATTTTCCTCATTTTATGCACTTTGCCTCATTTTGCTTTATTAGACAAGTACCACTTACATGTTTTTGGTTATTTTATAGGATCATTTGGGAAAATGAAAATACACGAGAATCTTTGTTCTCTTTTAACCTTGATTGGACCCCATGGTAGACTCATCAGATGCATGAACATAGAGCATTTGGACTTTGAACCACCTCCTTGTGACACCAATGTATCATTCTTAGAAACATCACTAGACTAGCTATAACATCTAGTTCAAGCCTTAGATTTAGAAGCCAGTGATGTAATTGAAGATTCACTCATAGAAATCCCCATAACAACATATAAAGGTGAGGTGAAAACATTGAAGCTTAGCTCTTTACTAGAGCCACAAGTCCAATAGAATATCTCTAGAGTCCTTAATGAAAATGTTAAGGTGTTCGCATAGTCTTATGAAGATATTCTAGGCTTAGATCCACACATAATACAATGTAACATTATTTTAGATCCACATGTCAAGCTAGTAAAAAAAAAAGCTCATAAAATCAAGTCAGAAATTGCATTAGTAGTCCACGATGAAATCACCAAACTCTACCAAGCTAGGTTCATCTAGGCAATTAATTATGAAAATTGGGTATCAAACATCATGTTTTTCCCCAAGAAAATTAGGGGTATATGCATTTTCATAGAATTTCTAGATTTAAACAAGGCAACCATCAAATATGATTTCCCATTGATGAGTATTGACCAAGTTGTCGATACAACGACTAGTCATGCCTTGTTATCCTTCATGGATGGGTTCTTAAGGTATAACCAAATTTGCATAAACTTGGAACATCAAATTACTACTACTTTCATGACCCCTTGGGGGATGTTTTGTTATACAATGATGCCCTTTGGACTAAAAAATGTTGGAGCAACATACCAACATGCAATGACCTATATCTTTAGTGACTATCTTCTGGAATAGCTAAATGACTATGTGTTGGCGACCGTTTGGGACGCGACCGCCAACGAGTGTCCTCGAACAGGATTTAGGTGCCTGCTAGTCTCTGGCAACACCAAGGCCTAGATATCTCCAAATAACTCAGTAGTTAATGTGAGTATGTGTGTGTGTTGTTGCAGCATGCAGTTGTGAGAAATGTGATAATTTCGTTGTGTGTGAACTACAAATGACTTACTTTAAAGAGATTCAGCCAACTTTGTCTAGTACTGTGAGTTATTGAAAGTTTCCTATTTTGTTCAACTACCTAGTCTACGCAGTCCTTATAATACCTGCTTGTAACAAGTAAAATTTTGCAAAAACATTTGAGCACAACTCCGCAAATCTACTCCTAATTTTCCCCAGAGAAAGAGGTAGTTCCACAAGAAAACTAGAAATAGAGCAAGATTCAATGGAAATAGACAGAAAAGAAAAGAAAGCAGATTTGTGTGGACCTCAAATATTTAAACAAGGTAAAATGACACGAGTAAACACTTCGCAATAAAGCTATTCCAAATTCAATATCTACGAATTGTTCAAACCTCCAAGGCTCAACCAAGCAATATCTTCAAGACAATCCTACTGTGCTACCAAAAATCGCTGCGTAAACTACCACGTACGAGACTCCACTTTGACTAGACAATAGATGCCAATGATTGCATTCAAACAGAACCTTTAAAAGACTTGACAATTTCTGATTGAAATAACACGGAAAATCACTTTAAAGATAAAGAAGCTATTCTGGTCCCATCAAAATACCAAAGATTTTCTGAACCCTCTCGGCTACTAAATTGTTCCACGGCGTGACTACAAACAGAGGCTCTCTTCCAACAACCCAATAGCAGTTCCCAAACGTTGCACAATAACGAAATTTACTACTAAAATGCTCTTAAGGCTTTTATTCACTAGCGCTTCTATGGCAAAATTTTAACAGAAATTTCTATCGGGCAACAAGAACAATAAGAGCAATCTAAAAATCCAAAAATTACTTGCCAAGGATGATACTATCTAAACCACTAGCTAAGCAATTTAAACAAAACAAAAAATGAAATGCATAACTCACAGGACCATGACAAAGAGGCTGAAATCTTTATTCTAGCAAGCCATCTTGCAAGCAATCGTTCACGCTTTCTTCTTTACAAATGCTCTTCTCTCAAGACTCAAAGTGTCTCCAAGAGCCCAAGTGCTAACTAGTAGCCTTCAAAATGTGATGTATGAGACCCCAAGTGTGATGTGAGAAGTGATGATATCTCCAAAATGTGGTCCCCTTCCAAAGTCTTCCAAATTCCTTTTTATAGGGTTCCAAGGTAGGTAGGGAAGTTACAATTTGAAAATATCCCACAAATATCTCAAAAACATCTCTCCTAACTTTTCTCTCAAGTAACTTGACTAACCAATTAGGAGATTACTTGCCCAACAAGTTAGGTAAGTTACAAAAAATCTTGGATGGTTGTAACCACCATAGATAAAAATGTTGCAGCTAACAAGTGTCCAGTCCATGAATGACATTAGGTAAATATCCCATAAATTTTGTCTTTGGATATATTTTAATATAGAGGTATCCAATATTTGAACACCAAAATACCAAATTATATTCAAACAAATTGATTTAGGGATACCAAAATACAAAATTATAATATACTTTTACAAAGAAAATATAATTTTCCAAAGTTAACTACCCGATAGCTTTTCCTGTGCACAACCCCTCTCCATAGCTTATGCTCTGCTTCACTGAAATGTTCTCGTCCGTGAGGGTGGATTTGAAATGCTGGTAGACGACGGCGAGCAGGGTAAAGAGTCTGACTGTGAGCCAGGCGACGCAGCCGATGGCATGGTGAGCTTTGAGCAGAAAAACCCAAGTGAGCTGCCTCACGTTCTTGCGATGACCCTTGTCGCCTCCTCGGAATCTGGCACTGCCGCCTTCGTCGGCGTCGATCTCCATTAACGACCATGACGCCGGGCTGTCTATCTAGACCACGACGGAGCCGCCCGTGGAGGAGCCCCACTGGATCTGGTCGCGCTCGCACTTCCACCATTCCTGGAATTCGAAATTGGGCAGAGCCATGGCCGCAATAGTACCAGCGACAACGGCAGCACCAGAACCTTCTCCTCCACGCTCTGGTCTTTTCTCTGCACTTTTCTTTACATTGAAGCAGAACCCAATTACCAGGATTTTGGGGCTTCAGGCCTTCTGCTTTCATCAATCGCCACTAAAAATCGATGCATTGCACTGAATCTGTACATGCTAAATCGCACTCCTTATCCCTATTTTTTATGTGAAGGATCTAAGTGCAGGTACTGTGTTACGGCCCAAATGCCAATCGACGCCTAGTGTGATATAAGGCTAAAGCCCCTTCTTCTGGGTTGAAAGATAGAGCTGCCTCTGCGATCAGTGGTCCGAGATGGTGAAGAAGTGGTAGATGTCGCTGGCGTATAAATGCTGCCCTCGATTTGAAATGCATCAGTAATTTTTACAGCAGCAGCAGAACGAAAATGGCGATGGTAGAATGACATTGCTGGGTTTCCGATAATTGATTGAGGTGGAAGCGGTAGGAACAACCCCAAAAACCAAAATTGCCATGTATTACACAGAGCAGTCCTTTGTCCTATGTGAATGCCAACAAGGGATGAAGTTCTATGGAATGGTATGATTTTTGCATATGAGCAACATGGTCCTTGGAAGAAGGCTCCGCAACTTTTGTGTATTGGTTGGTTCAAGGATGCAAGTTGAACAAGGCCTCTAAGATTTTGGGACATTCAACCATGCCTCTGTGGATGTGAACCAATTAGCAAAAGCTTGTCTTAATCAACATGGTAGACTTCAAGGTGAAGAAACAAAATCTCAACAATCTCTTTTAAATGTTTCAAAAATCACCATATACTTATAAAGCCTGTTCCATGAAATGGCCAAAATGTGCCAACATTTCTGCCCCCTTTAAAAAAACATAAAGAAATTTATGCATGCCTCATTTTAAAACTGAACTGTACTGAAGCTTTTATTGAATTTTTACATTTGAACTGATAAATCTTTTTGGAGGAAAATTTCCATTAAACATAAGATTTGATGGTATAAAAACCTCATTCCTATCAAAACAGACAAACTGTACATTATTAAGTCCTTTGTTCATGGACTATTCTTGTGATAGAAAGAGAATGTTGAGGATTACGCTGGTAGGAATCCTCATATCTCTAACCCTCTCATCTTATTTCTCAAGTGAATCCTCATTTTCTTGGAGTGTACAAATTTTGTTTTCAACATCTCCTTTTTCAACCATCCTACTTCTTCCATTTGAAGTAATGTTATCCATCATGAAAGGTTCACTATAGATGTGTATTTGATTCGATTCTCCTTTCCAAGGTAACCACATGTGAGAATACTCTGTTGATATGTAACCTGAAAAATTCTTGCTCCAACTTCTACTCAATAAGAGACTATGTGAATCTGGTATATCTGCCACTTGAATAGTTACTCTACTTCTGATGCGGGGTTCAGAAGCAATTTCCAATAGAACACTTGGTAATTGACCCACAATCTTCACTCTACTTTTATCCACTTGAACAATCTTTCTATTTGATTTTTCAGGAATCAAACCAAGTTTCTTACATATAGACAATGGCATTATAGTAGACGTAGCTCCAGAATCAACCAAACAATTGTGTAAGAATTTATCCTTTAATTTCATTGTCAAAAGGAAAGGAGGAGCTTCCTTGTCATATGAAGTCTTTAATTTCTCATCATTGTTAGACACATAACTTAACTCTGATTCTCTAGCTCTCCTTTTACCTTTAATGAATTCTAAAGCCTTTCTTTGCTGATCTCCTATTTGAAGCAACTGATAGAGGCTAATATTGGCCTTGACATGTTTAAGGTCTTCTATCAAATCATATTCTCCATCACCAATGAAGCTTGATCTCTTTATCCATTTATTAAAAGACTGATTTGGAATTCTTTGCTCCACTTGATTGTCTTTACCTTTATTCTTATCCTTTCTACTTGGCTCAAAAGCTCTTCTCATAGTAGATGGATCAGTAATAACATTTGGGGGTCTATAAGTAGTTAGTCTTTCCTTAGATCGAAGATTATATCCATTTTCCTCATTGTTATTACACTCTTCATCTAATGACATATCTTCTTCAGAACTTGATAGAGAAGAAGTATCTCTTGATCCATTGCTAGAAGATTTACTTGCATAGTGAACACTAGATAACTCATTATCAGATTCAATATCAAGAAAGTTGGACATAATAAGATCACTTTCATCTTCATCTTCTACTAACTTAGTGTCTTGATGTTTATGCTTTCCATTTTTCCTTTCTTCCTTGATATTAACTCTTGCCAATGCTTTTTCAAGCTTCACTATTTTGTTAGACATATCTCTCATTAATTGTCCTTTTTCAGATCCTACTCTTTCATGCTCTTGCTCTTTCTTAACATGAGATGGGCCTGGTAAAGCTTTAAATTGAGCAACATCTTGCATAGGGATCATAACTCTTTCTTCTCTTTTTGGAATTGTGATATTTTCTTCAGGATTCAAGTTCAGCTGTTTCTCTAACTGTATAGCTTCACTGAAATAGTCATTTAGTGTAGTTAAGTTTGGAGTTCTCCTTAACCAAATTGAAATGTTGGGGTTGACAGCCTTAAGGTCAGTTTCCTTAAGCATTTCTTCTGATGGCTTATATTGTCTTTAAAAGAGTCCACAAATTCGTTGAAACTTGATGTTAAAATCTCTAATTGACTCTTTAACTCCTTGCTTAGCTTGTATTAGCCCACAGTATAATTGTTGTCGATCTAATTGATTACCAAACTGGGCTAAGAAAAGATTCTTCATATCATCCCAACTTGTAATACTATTGCTTGGTAAGTTTGAATACCAAATCTGAGCCATATCCTTTAGATTTGATACAAACAACCTACAAGCTTGATCTTCATGTTGAATATTTGCATGAGCTAAAGCTAACTCAAACATGTGAATATATTCTTCAGCTAAATAAGCTTTTCCAGGAATGAAAGGCTCAGGCAAATATTTGTAAACTACCTTAGGAATATCATTGTAGTTTTGAAATCCTAATGGTGTAACTCCTTTCCATGGATTTGCCATCCTATTCCTTTGAATAATTGAACTCTTAGACTTTGTAGATCTTCTCTTACGAATTGACAAACCAAAGATAATGGGTGATCTTCTTGATCTTCTAGTTTTCACTCCACTACTTGTTCCCAATTTAGAAACTTTCTTTTCTCCCTCTTCCGATGAAGAATCAGTCTTAGAATCTAGAATATCCGTTGAAACTTTGAAACTTTCCAAACTATGAAACTGCTTGGTCATGAACTAAAAATAGTATCTAATTTCTTAAGCCTTACAAATAATTGTTGATGTGCTAAAATTATAAGGCTTATGAACCTAGAGGCTTAATTTTCAGCCCTCCTTCTAGCGCCAAAAGAACTGTTGGCGACCACTTGGGACGCGACCGCCAACGAGTGTCCTCGAACAGGATTTAGGTGCCTGCTGGTCTCTAGCAACGCCAAGGCCCAGATACCTCCAAATAACTCAGTAGTTAATGTGAGTATGTGTGTGTGCTGTTGCGGCATGCGGTTGTGAGAAATGTGACAATTTCCTTGTGTGTGAACTACAAATGACTTACTTTAAAGAGATTTAGCCAACTTTGTCCAGTACTGTGAGTTATTGAAAGTTTCCTATTTTGTTCAACTACCTAGTCTACATGGTCCTTATAATACCTGCTTGTAACAAGTAAAATTTTGCAAAAAAATTTGAGCACAACTCCGCAAATCTACTCCTAATTTTCCCCAGAGAAAGAGGTAGTTCCACAAGAAAACTAGAAATAGAGCAAGATTCAATGGAAATAGACAAAAAGAAAAGAAAGCAGATTTGTGTGAACCTCAAATATTTAAACAAGGTAAAATGACACGACTAAACACTTCACAATAAAGCTATTCCAAATTCAATGTCTATGAATTATTCAAAATCCCAAGGCTCAACCAAGCAATATCTTCAAGACAATCCTACTGTGCTACCAAAAATCGCTGCGTAAACTACCACGTACGAGACTCCACTTTGACTAGACAATAGATGCCAATGATTGCATTCAAATAGAACCTTTAAAAGACTTGACAATTTCTGATTGAAATAACACAGAAAATCACTTTAAAGATAAAGAAGCTATTCTGGTCCCATCAAAATACCAAAGATTTTCTGAACCCTCTTGACTACTAGATTGTTCCACGGCGTGACTACAAACAGAGGCTCTCTTTCAACAACCCAATAGCAGTTCCCAAACGTTGCACAATAACAAAATTTACTACAAAAATGCTCTTAAGGCTTTTATTCACTAGCGCTTCTATGGCAAAATTTTAACAGAAATTTCTATTGGGCAACAAGAACAATAAGAGCAATCTAAAACACCCAAAATTACTTGCCAAGGATGATACTATCTAAACCACTAGCTAAGCAATTTAAACAAAACAAAAAATGAAATGCATAACTCACAGGACCATGATAAAGAGGCTGAAATCTTTATTCTAGCAAGCCATCTTGCAAGTAATCGTTCACGCTTTCTTCTTTACAAATGCTCTTCTCCCAAGACTCAAAGTGTCTCCAAGAGCCCGGGTGCTAACTAGTAGCCTTCAAAATGTGATGTATGAGACCCCAAGTGTGATGTGAGAAGTGATGATATCTCCAAAATGTATTCCCCTTCCAAAGTATTCCAAATTCCTTTTTATAGGGTTCCAAGGTAGGTAGGGAAGTTACAATTTGAAAATATCCCACAAATATCTCAAAAATATCTCTCCTAACTTTTCTCTCAAGTAACTTGACTAACCAATTAGGAGATTACTTGCCCAACAAGTTAGGTAAGTTACAAAAAATCTTGGATGGTTGTAACCACCATAGATAAAAATGTTGCAGCTGACAAGTGTCTAGTCCATGAATGACATTAGGTAAATATCCCATAAATTTTGTCTTTGGATATATTTTAATATAGAGGTATCCAATATTTGAACACCAAAATACCAAATTATATTCAAACAAATTGATTTAGGGATACCAAAATACAAAATTATAATATACTTTTACAAAGAAAATATAATTTTCCAAAGTTAACTGCCCAATAGCTTTTCCTGTGCACAACCCCTCTCCGTAGCTTATGCTCTGCTTCACCGAACTTGTTTCATCCGTGCGGGTGGATTTCAAACACTGGCGGACGACGGCGAGCAGGGTAAAGAGTCTGACGGTGAGCCAGGCGACGCAGCCGGTGGCACAGTGAGCTTTGAGTAGAAAAACCCAAGTGAGCTGCCTCGCGTTCTTGCGATGACCCTTGTCGCCTCCTCGGAATTCGACACCGCCGCCTTCGTCGGCGTCGATCTCCATTAACGACCATGACGCCGGGCTGTCTATCCGGACCACGACGGAGCCGCCCGTGGAGGAGCCCCGCTGGATCTAGTCACGCTCGCACTTCCACCATTCCTAGAATTCAAAATTGGGCAGAGCCATGGCTGCAATAGTACCAGCGATAGCGGCAGCACCAGAACTTTCTCCTCCATGCTCTGTTCTTTTCTCTGCACTTTTCTTTACATCGAAACAGAACCCAATTACCAGGATTTTGGGGCTTCAGGCCTTTTGCTTTCATCAATCGCCACTAAAAATCAATGCATTGCACTAAATTTGTACATGCTAAATTGCACTCCTTATCCTTGTTTTTTATGTGAAGGATCTAAGTGCAGGTACTGTGTTATGGCCCAAATTCCAATCGACGTCTGGTGTGATATAAGGCTAAAGCCCCTTCTTCTAGGTTGAAAGATAGAGCTGCCTCTGCGATCAGCGGTCCAAGATGGTGAAGAAGTGGTAGATGTCGCTGGCGTATAAATGCTGCCCTCGATTTGAAATGCATCAGTAATTTTTACAGCAGCAGCAAAACGAAAATGGCGATGGTAGAATGACATTGCTGGGTTGCCGATTGAGGTGGAAGCCATAGGAACAACCCCAAAAATCAAAATTGCCATGTATTACACAAAGCAGTCCTTTGTCCTATGTGAATGCCAACAAGGGATGAAGTTCTATGGAATGGTATGATTTTTGCATATGAGCAACATGGTCCTTGGAAGAAGGCTCCGCAACTTTTGTGTATTGGTTGGTTCAAGGATGCAAGTTGAACAAGGCCTCTAAGATTTTGGGACATTCAACCATGCCTTTGTGGATGTGAACTAATTAGCAAAAGCTTGTCTTAATCAACATGGTAGACTTCAAGGTGAAGAAACAAAATCTCAAAAATCTCTTTTAAATGTTTCAAAAATCACCATAACCTTATAAAGCCTGTTCCATGAAATGGCCAAAATGTGCCAACACTATGTTGATGACATAGCAGTTAAGTTCAAAAAGGCTCATGACCATGCAAATGACCTAAACCTTGTCCTTCAATGTTTCCGTAGGCATGACCTTCACCTTAATCCCAAAAAGTGTGTTTTTGATGTCAAAATCGGTCACATGTTAGGCTTTGTAGTATTAGAAATAGGAATACATGTAGATCCCGATAAGGTCAAGGCTATTATCAACTTAGCACCACCAAAAAACCTTAAGGAGATATATCGATTACAAGGTAGAATACAATTTATATGAAGACTTATTGCTAGGTTGATTGATAAGTTACACCCAATGCAACACCTACTCAAAGCAGGAGTCAACTTCGAATGGACAAATCAATGTCAAGAAGCATTTGACAACCTGAAAAAGGAGCTGGTTCATCTTCCAACCATATATCCTCCACAAAGAGATAAGCCTTTCTATATCTACCTTGCAACCTTAGATACATACATTGCTTCCATACTTTTTCAAACAAGGGATGATGATTCTGAGATTCCTATTTATTACTTAAGTCATGCGCTAGTATCAGACAAGGAAAAATACAACGATGTAGGAAAAAACTATCTTGCCTTAGTTTTTGCACTCAAAAAATGGAGACACTACCTCTTCCATAGTCAATTTAACATCATTTTCAAGAGTTTGACCTACACTACTATTTAGGGATATTACAACTAACATATATAAAAGTAGCAGAATAGCTAGGTGGAAAGCAATAACCATAGAGTTTGACCTACATTATGTAGGACAGTCATCCACAAAGGGTCAACCAATATCGAATTGCACTGAGCCTATCATTCACACAAAAAATATTGCATCCATAAGTACACCTCATGCCCAAGAGTGGTATGATGACATCAAAGCATATCTTCAACATGGAGAGCCTCCAAAAAACCTAACATTTGCCCAAAAAAATGCAGTGCGAAAACAAGTACAGTAGTATGTCCTCATAGGTGATAGTGCTTTATGTTGTATATCTTATGATGGGATAATATTAACTTGTGTCAATGGTAGTTAAGCATAAAACATCATTTATCAAGTTCATGAGAGACTATGTGGAGGCCATATAGCCCCAAGGGCAATGGTAGCAAAAATTATATGTCTAGGCTACTACTAGCCTTATATGGAACGTGATTGTGTTTCCAAGGTTAGGACATATGACATATGTCAATAGCACAGGAATCTAATGCACATGTCACCAAATAAACTACATACTACACAAATCACATGGCCTTTTCAATGTTGGGGGTTGGACATCATAGGAGCTATAACGCCTAAGTCTTCTATAGGACACAGCTTCATAATTACTGCAACCAAGTATTTCACGAAATGGGTAGAAGCTATTGCCCTTAGGAAGACCACATCTCAACAGGTTTCCAAATTCATTTTGGATAATATGGTGATCTAATTTGGTCTCCCCTGACCATAGTCACAAACAATGAGCCACAATTTAGTAGCACAGAAACCAAAGCCTTCTGTGAAAACATTGGCATTAAACATTCCTTTTCAACACCATACTACCCTTAGGCAAACAGCCAAGCAAAGGCTACCAATAAGGTCATCATCAACCTTCTGAAGAAGATGCTTAACAATAGTAAGTGATGATGGCATGAACAACTCATCTATGCACTTTGGACCTACCGCACAACATGCAAAACTACAATAGGTAAAACATCATATAGTCTTGTATATGGGTCTAAAGTAGTGTTGCCTCTTGAATTGTAGGTCCCGTCACTTCGCATGATCCTCTTGAACTTCATGTATGAGGCTTAAAACAATGAGTTGAGAACCGTTCATCTTGACTCTATGGAGGAAGAATACATCCAAATGCTTAATTGCATCAAGTGGTATCAGGATAAACAAAGGCAGAAGCATCACCACAATCTACACCAATGCCCAATCAAGAAAGTGGACCTGGTCCTTAAGTCCATTCATGAACCCATGAACAAGTTCTTAGGAAACTGGGAAGGGCCTTTCTTATTTACTAAGGTGTATGAAAATGGAGCCTTCAAGCTTGCTAATTTAGATGGCAACAAGTTCTCCAATCCTATTAACCACTTATACTTGAAGCCATATTACACTTCACATGCAATATTGCATTGAAAATAATAAAGAAAGGTAAGCATAACATTTTCTACAATGTTAAACTGGCACAAACTATCCGCTATGATGTTAAACTGGCATAGAATGTCCTTGGGCTATGACATGAAATTGGCACCCACAGCATGGTCTTCTATGACCTTAAAATGGCCATCCATCATCCACTATGATATTAAACTAGCATAGCAATCTACTTGGACCTTAAACTAGCATAGCATGGTCCTCCTAGATCTTAAACTGTGACCATGGTCTACTGGGACCTTAAACTAGCACAACCAATGGTCTACCAAGATCTAAAAATGGGTTCATGTTTTAGCATCTATAGTCCAACATACGTGATCCTGCAAACAAGTGAGTGAGAATACTTCCAATCTTCTGTTGCCTATTCATGCCTCTCGAGTAGGATGGGGTGGGACGTTGCAGTTCCAGAATGAAGTTCATGTTGTTAAGGAAAAACCCTCTAGGACATTTACAATGTCACCATCCCTAGCATCTTGTTGATCTTTTGGAGATGTCGTTTGACATCTTGCTAACATTCTGGAGCTACTATCACCATAGCTACTCATCTTGGTTGTAGCTCTCATCATCAGCAACTTCCATTGGAGTCCTAGCAGTACTGTGGTCTAGCCACGGTGCTACCATCCTATAGCACTTACCATTATTAGATTCTAGAAGGTCATTTGGTAGCATGGCTCTTCACCCTGTGGCCAAATTTCGTAGCTCCTGTCTTTGGTAACAACTCCTGAGCACCTGCATCACCATTGCTTCTAACCTCTTGAGTGCTCACTCCCGATGTGACTGCTGGAGCTTTTTAGCCTACCACTACTGATGCCTACACTGGCCTTTCTACTTTGAACACTGCATGCACTATACATAGCACTTGCAGTTCTCGCAGTGTCCCAAGTAGGCAGTACTTCTCCCTCATTTCACATGATGGCTATTTTTCTTTTTTTCTCTATGTTACATTTGTAGGATAAAACCTATATGGTGTCATTCAATAATGCATTTCACCATGATGTCAAGAAATTACATTGTTCCAATGTATCTGATTTAGCTCATCTAGCTACTTGAGAGTGCATACCCCAATATCCCCTCAACTAACCTAACCTCGAACTCTTGATCTAGCAATCCCTCTCATCCTCTGTAAACTTTCCCAATGCACATGCAACCTTTCCCATAGTCAATCATAGAACCTATGATGGATGTAATGCAACTCGTCCCATGGGAAGTCTTTGTGGGTTGGACAAAGTCTTGAATGGATGTAACACAAGTCATCATGGGGAGGAAATACCTATCCTACAAAAATGATGTAGTTGCCCTTGAGCAAGGTCATTCTTCAAAAAAGAAAAAGAGGAAGAATTGTTATGCAAAAAAAAAAATTGTTGTGCAAAAAAAGAAGAATAAGAAGAAAAGAAAAAGAAACCAAAATAAAAAGAACACATCAAGTGCCCAGTTAAATGGCACAGTTTCCATCTTGTAATCAATTTGACCTTGTATCAACCATCTCATAAGCATTCTGACAAGAGGTTGAAATCCAAAGGCTAGGACACCTTTGCATGTTGACTCCCTCACAAGCACTCCGATGAGGGATCATACTACGACAATAGGCTATCATGGCATTACATCCCATAATTATCCTTTCCATTCATTGTCCCCTAACCCATCTCCTTGAACCTATCCCCTATTCCATACCATACTACCATACTTCATTTCCCTAGCACTCTCAAGCATAGCAAAGCATCATCTAAGCGAGCACTGATGAACAATGTTGATGTCATGTTCATCATGGTGTTTTGTATTCTTTATTGACATCTTTCTAGTCAATCCTCTAGATGTCAATAAAGAGGGGCCAATGAAACACCAGTAATTTTGGGCTCTCACAACTCAACAGTAGAATTGTCTGAGTGTCAAAACTTGAGCAAAATTGTTCTAAGTCTGGCATCATGCTATGCACCGTAAACACCATAGCACATTGGAAACCTTACTTTTGCAAACTTTTTCTAAGTCTGCCTACTACACTCCATAGCACAACCATCATAGCACATGTTTCCAAAGCCAATTTTCACAAATGATAGGCCAGAAGCGATTAAAATGGAATTGAGGATGGACTAAATAGTTTGGCAAATTTTCTATCTCCAGGGTTGTCAAGTTTGCTACACTCTTCAGCTTGCCTAGCTTGACACATGCCCTAATTACCAGTCCACCCAAGTGCTAGGCTAGGAGTTGTCAAAGGTGCTCAGGATGGCAAAAATAGATTGGCAAATTTTCTATCTTTGGACCTATTTCACTCCACTACATTGCACAACGTAGATAGTGTAGCATGAATTTCAGGTCTCAAATTTTCCTAAGTGTTGGACCAGACATAGAAGGTGCATATGGAAATTTTCTGACTTCCAAGGCTTCCTATCATGCTTTATCCTCAGAGTGTGATTAGTGTCCCATAGAAAAACATTGTAAGTTTTGTCAAAATTCATCTAAAATTTGGTGTTACACTCTACTACACTACATAGCATGGATAGTGTAACAAAGGTGCTAGGGTCAAAAATTTTCCATGTATGAAACGAGAGGGTATCAGGCTATTCTAACATAGAAGATGTATTGTCTATTGCTAAAGTTGCCTATCTTGATACATCCTAGAGTGCCATTTTAATTTTGAAAAAATTCATTGGAAAATGGATGCTATGCTCTACTACGCTGTGTAGCATAGCAGGCCAAAACTATAAAATTTTTCTAAGCATTCACGCTACACTTCATCACGCTAGGCAACATAGATAGCATAACACTTGGAAAATCCCTCTGAATGCCTCCAAAAGCTCCCAAAAGTCAACATCGACCTTCATTTTAGCTCTAGCAGCTCCTCGACAATGAAGATCAGCAGTTTGCTTTGTTTTTACACCTCCTATTGATCCTCCAAAGTTGTCCCTACGCTTGACCCTACTTGAAAGAGGAGGGAATATGTAGTCTTGGAGTGTAGGCTCCAAGTTACATTTATTTTGGGCATTTTTGTAGGTACATGGTAGTCCTTCAGACTTTGGCACATATGGTTCAAGTAGTATGGTCATAGTTTTGTAGATTTCTAGTTCCCACTCTTGTCCTATGGAGCATAGCACCATTGAGCTTGACACTTTGAGCATAGTAAGCTAGCGTGACTCATTCACATGGGACACAGAACACATGGGACCCAATCCACATCTCCCATCAATCCTAGCCCTCTAAATACCCCAGTAATCAACATTTTAAGGATTGGATTTTGGCAGTTGGCTTTTGAAAAATATTTTTGAGCAAAAGGTTGATGATCAGAAAATCTCACCATTAGAACACTCCTAACACTAGCCTCACCCCTACACTCAAGCGTGATACCTAGTTGAGCACCGCCCCTACATCCACGCAGCGTGATAATGGCCAACCCAGCAAGTTCTGCCTCCATTTTCATCTATCAACATTGCATCCTCAAAGTTCTAAGAACTATGACCATACTACCTGGCTACCCTACTATGCCTGTCTGAGACTACGTACTAATTCCACACACCATTTAATCAAAAGTCACATGCCCCAATCTTGGGGTGGTGCATTTCTTCACCTAAGCTCTCATTTTATTTTCTTGTAGCATGTATTTCAAATTGTTAGCATAATTTCTTAATTCTATTGTCAATGTGTAGTGATACACTCATGTTGATACACTCCCATTTTTATGCATGTCATACTCTTTTTCTAACTCCCACGTGTGATGCTCTAAAAACTTAGTTTGCAAATGGTTATTGTACACCACATAAGTCCCTGTCTGATCAACTAGATCATTCAAGGCATCCCATTTCCATTTTCTCTAATATGCCCCTCCCATGGACTTAGGGTTAGGCTGTATGCCTGTCAACCTCTCAATGTTCCAGCCACTGATGTTTTCAGATGCGACAATTACAACTTAGCTGAGTGTAACCATTGATGAGCCAAGGTACTTACCAAATATGTGTTACACATTGGATACTAATTCACAATTTTTTTGTGATTGTAGTGGGAAGAATGGACTAGAAGTGGGACTATCTTTACCAAGGATGATGTAGTAGTACCACATGATAACAACTATTCATGATCATTTGATCTTCTCTTTCACTTTTTAGCTATTGAGAGGCATTGGATATTAGTTTTCTTTAGGATGTTCAGTTCTCTTATCATGAACACCAAATTTTGCAAAGATTGTAACTCTGTACACTTGGGCACTTAGAGTCTATCTATTCCATCTATGTCAATTTGTAGGTCAGTCAATAATTCCATGACTACCCAATATTTTATAAGGAACTTATTCCTTCCTTTCTTCACTCAAGGAAGAGCTTTTATTTAGTTGTGGGGGTATGATGAGTCATAATTTGACTAGTAGCTACTTGATGTCAAAGCCCAAGAATCAATGTCAAATATATAATATTGTGAGAGATATATTCACATATAAATACAGTGCTTGGGATCATAGTTTTTATAAGTTTTTAGTTTGGTTTTTCATAGTCTTTCGAATAGAATAATGAAGCTCTTCTAGTTTGTTTTCTCCAAAGTTAGAATATTTCTGAGTGCCCACAATGAGAGTCTAAGTGTGTATGGATTTTTGTTGGAACACTAATGTACCTGATCATAATCATGTGATGGGAATAAAAACAAATCCTTTTGATCATCCTTGTAGCTCTAAGAATAGATTAATGTTTTCTTAATGCATTTAATATTCATGCACTTCATTTTAATGCACTTTAATTAAGAAATCAATTTTTAGTTGTTAATGAACACAAGCACAACCACCTCAAGCATATGTATAGCACTTGGCAACCTAGAAACACTTAATTTTTAGTAACCCAGTAGGGCTATATGTGTTAAGGATGTATCTAGAAAAGTGGGATAGGTACTTGTGTTAGGCTAGCTAGGTAGTAGATAAATTAGATCCTAAATTACTCTACCTTTCATTATTATTATAAGTCATTAAACTTACAAAACATAAAATAATAAAAATCATGTTCCTCAATTATACTTAAACCATATCCTTAAGCTTCACAAGTGTAGTTGGGAATACAATAAACATTCTCAACATCCATCTCACTTCCTAGAGGAACTAGTGCACTCGAGAACTATAGGTCCATGGAATTTGACTGGATCATGCATGAATTCCTTAGTGATTTGTATGGTTGGGCATAGGGGTGGCTTTCTACTCATCAAATATTTTCACCTCATGTTTTAGCATTTGTGGTTTAGGTCCATTCCCTATCTCTTGTTGATTGTTATCCCCCCCCCTAGTTTGATTAATTAATGTAGCTTCAATGTTGATATTCATAAGAACTACTAATATTGGGATGAGCTTTGGCAAGATAACCTCTTTTTAGATTTGTGATTGTTTATTGTTCTTGTTCTTAAAATTTTAGACTAGCTTCTTTCATTGTTTTCTTAATGATTATTTTTATCTAGTTGTGAAGAGGTTGAGGCATTGGCCACCATGGGAGGATGTTCATTACTTTGGGTCATAGACATGGCTATGATTAGAGGAGGCACTCTACTAATGAATGGTTCTTTGGAAGATGTAGGTGATGGTACCCTTATGATAAAAGGAGTTATTGAACTCAATGAAGTTGAAGCCCTTTTATCAAGAGGAGGCATTGAATCACAAACAACTCCCTAGCAAGTTTAGAATTATTATTGATGTTGAATGTGGCTATGGTATGGGGATCATTGTTAGCATTTAAGTGATCCTTGTACACCTACATGTGTTATTTTTGGGGCCTAATGGGATTAGAAGAATCTAACACTAGCTCTTCATTGTTTATCATCTTTTGTAAGTCATCCTTTAAGGCTAAGTAGAAATTAGTATCATGACCAAGTAGTTGATGATAATGGCAGAATCGGTCTTGTTTAAAGTACTCAGGCATGGGTGGATCATCTTTAGTTGTGATGAGCAGAAAGGTACCCCTATGCTCAACCATACGAATCACCAGTGTTCATGCACAATCTAGTTGAATTCTATGGATGGGACTAGTTGTGGCATCTAGATCATTATGCTTCGATGACAATTCATTATCCTTCCACTTGGACTAGTGGCAACTTTGTCACATATGGTTTAGTCCAAAGTGAGGCATGTGATGTTGTTTCTAATTCTACGCTACTCCTAATGACAATAAAGAGATGGATTAGTTAAACTAATGAATAATGGGGAAAAAAAGATCTAAACTAGCCTATGGTTCATGAGTATCTACACTTAATCATCCGTACATGTCTTGGACTTCATGAGGCTACTTCTAGGATTGCCAAGTGTACATCATTGGTTGTGCCAAATGATAGACTTCTGGATTACTAGGTACTTCCACTTAAATGCTTGTGATTAAGGTGTATGCATTCCACTTAATAACAAGAATAGTAAATAATTTTAATGGAAACAATTAACTAAAGAAAGTAGTAAATAATTAAAGGCAATAATAATTTAAGTGGATTCTACAATGATGAAAGTAATCTCGATCTTTATTGCTAGTCATGTAATGTATCTAAGTACATCACACTCAAACAAAGATGTTGTATGATTACAAACATCATGCTATGGGCATGCATTGGGAATAATAGACTTTGAAAGAAGAAATTGAAAAGCAGAACTATTTACTAACTATCAAGTACTTACTACCTCCCCTCATCTGAGCACCCCAACACCATATTTATAAGTGATATTTAGATAAGGTGACATCAGGTATGCAACATCACTTATTGGCTTTGATGTTAGGTATGTGATGTTGGGGCTCTGAAATCATGTATTCGATGTTGAGGCCTTACAATGGTGTCTCATCATACCCCCACAACTGAATGAAAACTCATCCTTGAGTTAAACAAAATGAGGAACAAGTTCTTTACAAAATATTGATAGGTATGGGATTATTAAATAACTCAACAATGAATAAGAATCTTGCATTCCATAGTGGTGTAGTACAAAAATGGAACACATTATTACAAGATAAAAAAACAAAATCAAGAATAGGAAGCTCATGTAGTGCCTGAAGGTGGTGGCTCTTCCATTGGCTACTTCCATTTGTCACCAGTCCATTGAAACTTTTATTGATTAAGTAAGGCCTACAACTTTTCTTCCTCCATCCTTGGGTCATGCACTATCTAGGCTACTATGCCAATGTGTGCTAGCACTAATACATCCCAAGGACATGGCAATTTCAAAAACATTTGATTTTCCTTTATGTACCATGTCGCAAACTATTATCGTTCTTCTTTGAAAGCCCTAACTTTCTCCCTAAGCTCATGATAATCCATCAATCTATGAGCTAGGTTTAAGGCTAAATCTTTCTATCCCTAATATAACTAGCTTTGACCACTTCCAACTCTAAGTTTGACACTTGCAACTTTTGCAAGGCATCTTTTTGATCCATAAACTCTTTCTCATATAGTGCATAGGTGGTCATCACTTGTTTCTCCAACTTGCTCTAGGGATGACCTATTATTAACATGGCAAGGATGGCATATTTAAGGTTATCCAACACCATGTACTCTTTTAAATTCTCTATCTATAGGTCCTTATTTGTGACTTCTGCTCACTAGACTAAGGCATAGTTGTCCAAGATGTCTTGCCATTCAGAATTCTTTGCTACCAAGGCACTGATGTGGACCCTGGCCATGTTGATTTCCTTCTGATTGATTTCCTTGTACATGCCAACTTGGTCCTAAAAATGTTCTTTCAAATTTTCATGCTTTTTGGCCTTGTTCTACCACATGCTGATCTTGATTGCTAACATTTGATGACTAGTGTGTACCTCCTTCATGGATAGGATTCTATTTTCCTAGGCTAATATACTCATATCTTCCTTGACCCTCACCAATTGTTCTCACAACTAGTGGATGCTTTCTTTTAATATGTTCTTTTATTTTTCCACAGTGGTCAACTAGGAATTCTCTATGGCAAGCTACTTATTTTCCTCTTGGATAGCAGTATGTGCCTTTTTATGTGCATGAGATCATGCATTTGTAATAGAGGCATTTCAAATCACCGTCTCCTTCTCTCACTTCATAGCTTCTCTCTCCTTTTCTAGCTTGGTAAGATCCTTTATCTTGAATTACTCTAGCTAGTTTGGTATGACAAAATAGGTAGGATCCCATCATTCAACTCATAGGGTAGCTATTTCTTCTTGCAATCTTTGTACCTTAGCTTCTACATGTTCTACCTTGATCTCTACCATGATCAAATTTCCTTTGGTAGTGATGGGATTTAATTGAGCTATAGTGACATTGCTGGGATGTCAAATAGAGTGGTCATTACTTGGCCCATCTGTAGTAAGTAATCAAGCATGTCCTCATGCATTGTAGGAGTCATTGAGGTGTAGACCAACATTTGTGTGTCTCTTGTTCCTACAAAATTAGTTAGAGGCACAACAAGAACATTGAATAACTCCTTGATGTGATCAATGATCACCTCTGCTACACCTACTGCATCCTCATGTTGTAGCACCATGATTGTGGTGCCTTCTTCAATTTCCAATGTGACTCAAAAGGATGCAGTGTTTCCAAAGATTTGGCATGATCATTCAGATCCACCTTCTCCTGACTATATTGAGATATCTTCCCTTATTGGATCAATTGATATAGAGGAACATACGGTGTTGTCCATAACTCAAAAGAGGTTGGCCTCATCCTTGCTTCCCCAACTAATAGTTTCAGTAATCCTCTATGGGTGGATCATTGATGGTCTATAATCTTGTGGTGGTGGTGGTAGAGCTTGTGCTTGTGGATGTTGCTTAGGCTCTTATTGTGTTTTCATTCTTGGTTCTGCCTCCTTTTTAGCTTCTTACTCCTCACCAAAATCTTTTCTTGGTGCTACAATTTTCAAGAGTTCTATGAAGGAGGTGTGTTGAGCCTTCCTAGGGATATCATTAGTATATTCCAAGATTCTAGTGCACTTGCACAACTTTTTGATCAAATAGGGAAATGGAAGTGTTGGTCTCCTTGACATTATTTTTTTGAACTACTATTGGATTTCTATGAAGTAATATTGAGGAAGGTTGACTGAAAATTTTCCCATTAGAATGGCACTTCCCTCACTACATAAGTCAAGATTTGATTGAGCCCTTTGGTAGGAAACAAGTGATACATCCAAATCTTAAATTAGGTTCTCTCTTCAAAATTCATTTCATGGTATGACTTGTCCTCTTTACCATATGCTCATCTCAACCATAATTTCTTTGTTTCAAGGTGGGATATAGTAGATAGGTGAGCAACCTTCGCCCCTTCATTAGATAGGTTGAGAGCTATAGCAATGTCCCTGACTAAGTAAAAGATAATCTTTCCATAGATATTAATAGTGGTGCCCTTGTCTTTATTATGCAAGAATTGATAGACTTCACCTAGGTGTCATTCACCATTGTTGGACAAGATAGGCCACAATGGGAATGCTTTGAGTTGCATCCATACTACTTCTAGAGAAAACTATAAAAATGGATCAAAGTTTATTTTCACAATGACCAGAGCCAATATGGATTTCTTTAAGGTGTCAACAAGGTAGTTAGGGGACAATGTGAGATATTGTTCCTATTTGGGGTTTGATACTTCTATCATCTCTCCTTAGG
Source organism: Gnetum montanum (assembly GCA_015680685.1). Classification (NCBI taxonomy): domain Eukaryota; kingdom Viridiplantae; phylum Streptophyta; class Gnetopsida; order Gnetales; family Gnetaceae; genus Gnetum; species Gnetum montanum. The sequence goes on along the minus strand of MNCI01016273.1, from coordinate 1,749,786 downwards.
TTAATTTCCTAGTATCAGGGGCCTCTTGATGGATACTGAAAGACTATGCCTCCTATTCATTATGTTCCTCATGTTCTTCTTGCTGACCACAGCCACCATGTGGATGATTAGTAGCTCTCTGTGAGGGTTCACCCTAAGCATCTCTTTTTGGGGCCATCTGTAATCAAGCAAAAAATAGGTGTTACCAAGGTTATGTTTATTATCATTAATTAGTTTATATCCTACTCATAACCTTAGTTCATTGAGCTCATAACGCATATGATTGCAGGGTTTGAAAAATTTTTAAGAAAGATCCCCGAAAAAGTATCTATCTTTTCTATGACCCATCATAATTGGTTCCTTTTTCATTATTTGTGACTTAAAATAATGGTTATGGGTTCATGGGCTAGAAAAATTGGACATCTTCATTAGTGATTTTGCATTATAATTCCTATGGTTTTTAACATTCTTACCCTTATAATACCTTCTAGGTAATAGAAAATTTCAACAAATCAGCACAATGTTTGCATGCTAGCACTGCCCACAACTAAGTTAAACACTCTAAGTTCAAATAGATTTGAATAGCACAGAAATCAAAGCATTAGAGAGCTAGATATCACAAGTGGAAGATGGAAGCACAAAGATCTAAGTCGTGAGAAAAAATTTCAACAACTCCCCTGAAACACCATCAATTTTTGGCTCTCGTGACTTAGTGTTAGATTTGTTCGAGCATTGAGACCTAGGCAAAATTTCTACCAAGTGTGGTGTCATGCTGGGCCATGCAGACAGCATGGCACCCTAGAAGTCCTAATGTCTACAAATATTTTTCTAAGCTTTTCTACTACGCTCTTTAGCACAGCCAATGTAGCATCCATTTTCAAGGCCAATTTTCACAAAAGAAACACTGAGGGTAGACTAAACAATCTGGAAAACTTTCTATCTTCTAGGCCATCAAGTTTGTTACGCTCTCTAGCTTTCCCAACTTGACACATGTCTCAACTACTAGTCCACCCCAATGCCAGGTGAGGAGTTGTCAGAAGTGTTTAGAATGGACAAAATAATTTGGTAAATTTTCTATGTTTGGACCTATTACACTCTACTACACTACACAATGTAGATAGCATAGTAGGCCATGCAGGGCTAAAATTCTCTTGAGTGTTGAACTAGACATAAAAGGTGCATTTGGCAAGTCTTCAACCTCCAAGGTTGCCTATCTTGCTTCATCCTCAGAGCATGATCAAGGTCCCATGGCAAAGCAAGGCAAGTTGGGTTAAAATTTTTTCAAAATGAAGTGTTACGCTATGTAGCATAGCAGAGCTGCCAATGTCGAAAGTTTCCTAGAATGAAAGTAGGAGATATTAGGCTCTCTTAATATGAAATATGTACTTGCTAGTTGCTAAAGTGGCTTGCCTTACTGAATCTCAAAATGATGTCTTTAGTTTTTTGATATAATTCATGAAAAATGAGTGCTATGCTATACTATGCTATGTAGCATAGATAGCATAGTAGGCCAAAACTACAAAATCTTATAAGTCTTCACACCATGCTTCGTTACACTAGGTAGCATAGACAACATAGCACTTGAAAGCTTCTTTGAATGCCTTCCAAGAGTGCCCAGAGCTCATCATCAACCTTCATTGCTACTCCAGCATCTCTCTAGTGGCCAAAGTGAGCAATTTTTTTTATTTTTGCACCCCCTATTGGTCCCCAAAATTGTTCCTATGCTTGACACTACTCGAAAGAGGAGGAAAGACATAGTCCCAGAGTGTAGGCTCCAATTGGCATTTGTTCTAGGAATTTTGTAAAAACATGGTGGTTTCTCAAATTTTGGCACATGTAGTTCTGGTAATATGGTCATAGTTTGGAAAATTTTCAATCTTTGTTCTTTTCCTACCAAGTGTAGCACCACAGCGTAGCACATCAGTGTGACACATCCACATTTGTGCTATGTGGGACCTAGGACATGTGGTGTCCAAACCATGCCTCCCCCCAATCCTGGCTCTATAAATACCTTAGTAATCAACATTCTAAGGGTTGGCTTTTATAGTCAGCTTTGGTAGAAGATTGGTAAGAAAAACGTTGATGAGCGGCAAATCTCAGCATTAGAGTCTTCTAAATCTTTGTTCCACTCCTACACCTGAACATGACACCTACACATGCACAGCATATCAACTCTCAATCTAGCAAGCATCAGCCCCTTCATATCTATCAACACCATATTTGTAGCACTCCAGAGAGTGTCACCATATTGTCTTGCTACCCAGCTATTTTTTTCTATCCTACCTACCAATTTTATACATCATTCAATCAAAAGCCACGTTCCCCAATCTTGGGGCAATGCATTTCTTTACTCACACTCTCATTTCATTCTTTTTCTATAGTATTTTAAACTATTCACATATCTATTTCTTTCTATTTTCATATGCACATACATTCATATTCTCTCGATGTTATGCATGTTGCATTCCTACTTACTCCAACTGCTATGTGTAATGCTCTAAAATCATTATTCAAAATGGTTATTAGACACCACGTAAGTCCCTAACTAATTGACTAGACCATTCAGGGTGCCTCATTTCCATCCTTTCTAGCATGGCCCTCCAATGGATTTGGGGTTAAGTTGTGCACCTGATAACATCCCAGTGTTCCAACCACTGACATTTTCAAACACTATAGTTTTTGACACTAGAAGGAGGGCATGAACCTCCATGTCCCTTCTATGCATCATGGGTAGTCTCGTGTGCCTTCTGTACCTCCTTGCTAGCATAAACGTAACATCCTTGTGGACCTGCTATAGTAGTATCTGGATCACAGGCCAACATAGGGGTTGTTTATGTTTTGGTTGGTACAGTTAGGTCCCAATTGATGATTCCCCTAGAACCTCGCAGGACAAAAAGCCCAAAATGATGTATTGCATTAAGCTCTCTATGTTCCATGTAGCATGACACATATAGTGTAACAAGTTTAGTGTAACAAATTTATTAGCATGATAGTCCTACCTATCATAGCAGTGTAAACCAATACTTTTCCAACATTTCCAAACTTTGCTATTTTTTACCCATTTTCTATGTAGCTTACCTATTTCTTTGCTTCTTACATCCTTTTTGACATAGTACAAATGAACCCACCTAGCACCTCAGTCACCACCTTGGGCTTGGGGATAGCTCACCCCTTGCAACATGTGGTGGATCTTGAGCAACCACCTAGCCTAGTGTGGATACCATAGCAGTCTATTCGACTACAACATCAATTGCCCAAATGCACAGCTTGTGATGAAGAGTGATATAACTTCTTATGTGCAAGGATCCAAACAGGACTACCATTGGATAGTCAGGAATTCAAAGAAAAACGTAACTTTGAAATTATTCATTGGATTGGGAGGGAGTTCCTTCCTACTACTAATGCCATCATACCACTCACTGAGACATTTCAATGGATATTGAATCAACATATTCAACTGAGTGGGTCAAAAGAGCGAGACATGGCATCTCACTATGAAGAACCCCTTCATGATGGGCAAGAGGAATTTGAGTCCCATTCTAAAAGTGATGTCCCACTATACACCACAACTTCATAGACCACTTCTATATTATATCCACACTAGTTATAGTCCTCCACCTCTTTGGCAATAGCTACAATGCTTTTACAACCCAAACCTTCCTTGGTGGTAGGTAGCTTCAGAATGTTGTCAACACAGTAACACATAGGATCTTTGACTTCATTTTCCTTTATCATCCCTTCACAGTCCATTTAGGTTGCATAGCCAAGGTTTGTAATGCCTACATTTCCATATGTACATATCATGCCTACATCACAACCACATATAATTCCTATTTCCATGGCCTCTTCTATGCCAATTCCACTATCAGCAATAGCCCCAACCTTAACTGTATGGTGGCCAACAATGTCCTTTCCTACTATCCAAATGCCTCAAGTGTCATAGTATGTGCAACCTCAAATGTATCAAGCCTCACATATGGTGCAACCAACCACAGGGCCATGGACTACTCCAAAAATGGGGCAGGCAACCATTCTCATAGCACCACCAATGGTGGTCACTCTAAGAACACCACCCATAGGATTGTAGGACACCTAGAAAACACCACCAATGGGAGTGGCTTCGACAACACCCCCAATGGGACTGATGGCTACACCAATAGCATCACCAATGATGCTTGAACCAATAGTACCACCAGCAATTCAAATCACACAACCTTCTATAGAATCCCTAGGTTTGGACCAAGCCTTTCAACTCATTCAGACCCTCATCGATGAAGTTAAGTAACTTAAATTCATCGACACTGAAACAGTCCAAGTAATGGACTTCTATCATGATGACCTAATTAGCCTAGTTGTTCCTTCACTTACATTTCCTCCTGGGGTACAACTCCCAAAATTCACAAAATACAATGGAGATGGTGATTCGAATTCCCATCTAGTTACTTTTAGAACTAAGTCCTTATTACTACAACCATGGCTGCATGCAATCATTCATTTTTTCGCCATGTCGTTGATAGGTAAAGCTTTGGACTAGTATTGCACACTTCCTCGTGCATCTATTTCAACATTAGAAGAATTTTTAAGTTAGTTTGTCACTCACTTCAAGTATAACTTGAAGCCAAAGGTCACCTTGTTATTTTTTCACTCACTTCAAGTATAACTTGAAGCCAGAGGTCACCTTAGACTAGCTTATTGATGAGATACGATATCACATAGGTCGCGATATCACGTCGTCCCCTGCGATATCGCGTATGCGATAGCATGGTCCATCACCAAGTCTATAAATAAGAGGCAGCTCTCCCTTGTTTCCCCATCCTGGGGTAGAAGTAGGGAAACTCTGGCAGATTGATCACTCCAAAGATAGAATATTTTCCATGTGCCCGCAGTAGGAGTCCTAAAGTGAATGGATCTTTATTCGAGCAACATTGTACCTAAACACAAGTTGTGTATGGAAATAAAGATGAACTTGTTGGATAACCTTGCAGTGCATGGAATAGGATTTTATTTATTGCTTTCTCTCTTAGTAATGCAGAATGAGTACAACTTGATTACAAGCATTCAAGGATGTGTATGGATAGTCAAGGAATTGGCTGCTCATCGCACTTAGGATAGAAACACAGAATGAGTACGACTTGATTACGAGCATCTAGTGTGACTACTTGGTAACCCAGTGGCATATTCAGGATCTACGCTTAGTAATCCTAGTGATAGTTGTGCACAAAAGATGTGTACGATTAGTCAAGGAATCAGTCGTTCATCACACTTAGGCTAGATTAAATTCTCTCAACCCTTTCCTCCTAGTTAAGTGCCTCAGTATGACCACTTCGATCACGTGCGTTATGCATGGTGATCCCAGCAACAATTAGCATTTGGTAGCCACAGTTGCATCGGTTCAGGGTGTGTATGGTAAGTGGAAATGGATGCTGATGCTAGGTAATTTAGGCTTAGTCATTAGTTAGAGTAGTAATTAGTTTCTCAACCCTTCAACTCAATAGCATAGGATAAAAACATAAAAAGATATAAAAATCATATACCTCGGACTTGCTTAACCATACACCGTGACAACTACAAGTAAATCTCAGAAGACAATGAATGGTTAACCTTAAGTGTTCCATGAGGCGTGTAGGCATTTAGTCTGTGGAGTTTGACTGGATTGCGCATGCTATGCTCATATTCATATGGTTGAGTGTAGGGGTACCTCGCCACTCATCACTTATGAATGTCAAAAAAGAACCATTAGAATCTGTCCAGAAATTCATACAGTGCTAGAGCACTACCTTAAATGAAATTCATGAACCAATTGCGAAAGCCCATTTACTTACTATTTTCAAGGGTGCTGTGAATGACTTTATTAATTTGAAGCTATATTATTTAGCACCACTCTCTCTTATCCAGGCTATTGCACAAACAAAAATTATACAAGATGCAGTAGAAGCTAGTAAAGACCTAGCCTACGTAGCTTACAAAAATGCACATGTGAAAAAAGGAAAGAAAAAGGGAAAGGCTACAACAACCATTATGGCCATTGTAGCTAATGAAACTAAGCCCAATAACAACAAGTAGGTAGCCAAAATTCCTAAGCCCATGACTGCTACCACTAAAATTCCAAGCTCTAGCAACATGGGAGCTAGCCAACCCCCAGCATCAATGGTGGCACAAACTTTGCCAAGGCTAAATTTTAAGCATAAGCATTGCTCTAAATACACCCTGTTGCCGATTAAGCTATTGGAGTTGCTAGATCAACTATTGAATGCTGGGCATATTCAATTTAAGAAAATATTAGAGGAGACCTGTAAGCATAATGAGAAGTATTGTGAAATCCTTCAAGACCCCTCTATATCCATGCCTAATGAGTCTCCTATGCCTAAAAAGTTTTAGGCTTGAATGATTCTACAACTACCACCAGTTATGTGGTCATAAAATTGACTATTTCCTGGCATTGAAAGACGACATCCAACGTATGATTAATCAAGGTGAGCTAGTTCTTGATGAAACTATCCCTATCCAACCAGAAAACTAGTCAATGAATGTCTACAAAGACCCGTTGAATGCTAATAATGTAGGTTACACTATTAATGTTATTAGCATTGATGATAGTATAGAATCTATACATAAGCCATTTATGATCCATGCACCTTCTCAAAGTACTACAGCTTCAATGACATCTAGGCCACAACCTCCTTTTTTCATTAAGAGGCCACCACAGGGGCCCGATACCCCTTTTGTAATTAAGGCCACTCAACATGTTGTTGCAACAACACAAGCACCTTTTGTTATAAGGGTACCAAAGCATACAAACTCACCACCTGCCCAAATTCTAGTGGTTGGAACTACGTCACAACCTCCTTGCCTAAGAAAACATGATGAGCAACTAGTGGATAAAATGACTACAGAATGTACTGCGCTAGGCCCCCCTAAGCCCATACCTTTATCAACGATTCCCACTACCTCACAATTTAAAGATAAAATAGAAATTTATTTAGAACAAGTAACTACTAAGGCTCAAAAGCTTGCCACTCAACCAAAAGCCAAGTCCTCTTTTCTTTAAGGAATTTATCTCTTAGAGCACATGGAGTACGTAAAAACTACAAAACTACCAGGCATTGGGCAAGACTTTCTAAACACCCTTACATAAGTTAAACAATCTTTAAAACAAAAAAAATACAACATTATGCTTGTACGATTTAATAATAACCTTCGTAGTTCATTGTGAAGCCTTGATCCGCATGTTGGCATCTATACCTATTCAAGAAGACATGCCTATAAAGGAAATAGCCATTCATGCTATTATGCTTCCATCTACAACTAAAGAAATAGAGGTAACTCACTTGAATTTTCATGAAAAAGCTATTAAAGCTAATTCTAAAAAGGATCAGGTAACCACTACCCCTATGTTCATAACAATTTGAGTAGCTCAATACAAGATTCATAGGGTGCACGTTGACAACGGAGCTGCAACCAATGTGATCTCGTTCCCTGTTGTTGACAAGCTGGGCCTAGTAGACTAGATCAAGCCCATGACAAATTCCTATCTAATGTCCTTCAATAGGACACGTGTTGTAATCAAGGGAACCATCACCATCAACTTTGTAGTAGGGGATTAATTCCCCACTAGTGCAAAATTCATTGTAGTGGAAGAGATGTCTAGGTTCAATTTGATCTTGGGAAGATCTTGGTTAGCCTAGCTAAGGGTTGTCTCTTCACCAATACACCAAGAGATCCATCTACCCTATGTAAGTAGATAAGTGATGATCTTTGATGATGATGTAGCCCATCAAGCTATAAACAACATAAACATGGAGTAGGGGTCAGAGATAGAAATCTCTGAAGGTGTGTCACCTATCCACATCGAAACCCAATGTTGCCCCGCCAATAAGCTTGACAAAACTGATGACCTACATAAACAAACTATATGGGTAGAGTTTCCTTTCTCAATAGCTAATGATAACTTAGAGGAATATCACTTTAAGTCCTCCATGCCATACACATCGCCTAACCCACATCGGGTTAGGAAACAGTTACACAATTAGCGCATGGCCCTACTTTACTTCTCTAATTCTTTTGTTCTTAATACTATTGTTTGTGCATGCTTTAATTTTCCATTTTGTTTACCTTTTGTGTTAGTTATATTATCCATGGCCTAAAATGGCCTTAAACTAGCTATGGCCTAGAATGGCCTTAAACTATTGCATGGTTGGACAAGGCCTAAAACTAGCAGCCCGCTCTTTGTGTTAGTTACCTGTGGCCTGAAATGGCCTTAAACTAGCTATGACCTAGAAAGGTCTTAAGCCATCATATGGTCCAAAATGACCTTAAACTATAGCATGGGGTCCACAAGGAGTCTAGATATACCAACCAAAACATTAGTTAAAGAAAATGAAACAAGTGCTTTAATTTTCATTAAATTGCAAATACATGGTCCAAAATCATGTTCACACTTAAAGTTGTAACAATGCCTGAAAATGGGGATTACATTTTTAAAATTGTAAATCATCAATGAAGAGGCTATTGGTCTTCTCTTATGTCCTTATTTGCTGCCCTGCTAGGTCCTACATCCTCGATGGGATCCTACATGAATCAAGAATGAGATAATAAATCAATAAGTGAGCAAGGTACTACATAAGGCTATCATGAGATAAATTGTAATAAAGTAAAACTTGACTAACTTGAGATGGGCTTGCATCCATATCTTGTTAAGGCCAGATGCCAAGTGTTAGAGGATCTCTTCCTCAATCAAATTTTCTGAATCTTCTTCTCCTAAATCAATGTTTGCTAAAATATTTCCTTTCTCCATAGTCATCCATGGGGGTGTCCCTAGAGAAAAGGTAGCAGAGGTGGCCTCCCTAGAAGACATGGTCATCTCCCTCTTGGGAGAGTCACTGACCACTAAATTCTTCACGAATTTATCATAGGTCTAGGTAGCATCGATCACATCAAGGAATAGCTCACAACCATGTCATTCTACAGATGCATCTCTGTACTTTTGGCGATAAGTGGCACATTCCATCTTATACATGTGTTTGTGATTCTTCTGTGCCTACCCCCATTCATATACCTTAGTACTATAATCTTTTCAATCTTGATTCTTTTATGCCAAGAGATCCATCTATATATGTTACCCTATTACTTCATGCATGGCCTCATTTTTGCCTCATATGGCCAACCAATATCTGGCATAATCAATTACGGTCATACACCAACTTCCATTGAAATTCTCATGAGCCATTAGGAATTCGTTCCATAACCACAAGTCTTCTAACTTAGCTACATGATTCACTTTTTCCTTCTCGAGCTTCTAAACTCATTTCCATAGGTCTTCATTGACATGTCTACACTTCCACAATGATCGTGCCAAGTGTAGTGCACATCTACTTGCCTCATCATATACATGAAGAGGCACCTCTATTACCTCTTAAGGGAGTTTAGGTACAACTTCAACTTCAACTACCTATGTTGGATCCCATTTAGGTCATGAAGCTGTTACACCAAAAATAGGGAAGTGTTAATCATGGAATGGTAGCAAAGATGGAACAACATAAAAAGAAAATTCCATAGCCCAAGTGCACCTATCTCAGGGTCTATTTGCTTTAGGTGGTTAATCATGTCATCTACTACACCTTCCATAAAGGCAAACTTATCTAGAGTTTTTGCCCATGGCTCTAAGAAAAGGTAGATGAAGACTTGGGGTCCTTAGTAGAAGTAGTACCCACTGTGCAATAAAGCACATTAACATTATGAAGAGGATAAGAAAATGAGAGGATAACATAAATGATATTGCAAAGCTCCTACCTAGCAAACCCTCAAGGGTGAGAGTGGGGGGGTCGCCCATCAGCACACTGTCAAACAAATTAGCAAACTCACCATCCTCAAAATGCAGCCCCTCTTCTTCAAGCTACCTTAAGAGTGTAGCGACTTCCTCTACTATTATATGTCCCTCAAGTTGTCGAAAATTATCTACAAAGGGATCCTCTACAACAGGGACCTTCTCCTCTACAATAGGAGTCTCCTCTTTAGTAGCAAGAGCCTCCTCCTCAGTAGCAGGGGCCATCTCTTCTGCCGTAGGGGCCTCTTCTTCAAGAGCAGAAGCCTCTTCCTCATCTACCAAGCACTAGCCAAGATTACAGTACTAGTCTAATCAAGATATGAAACCATAAAAGGAAAAATAAGGCAACAAATAAATTAGCTAAGGGATACTCACCAATGAGCTCAAACCACACATTGCGAACTCTAATCCGTAGCCTTTTGTCCCTTCCTTCGCTTGCATGTGAAGGCTCTTTTACAGGATGAGGCTTCTTAATCTACAACTTTGACTTTATTGTTTCTAAAATTAGGTGTGATCCCCTCGCTGCATTTTCCATGTTGGTGCAGGGAGCCTCTCCAAAGCTATCACATGCATGAAAGGATGATCCCACCCAATCCTTGATCATCATTGAAAAGGACTTCCCAATAGCTTCTAAAGGGTCCTGAGATTAGGTGGTACAAAATATGTGGATCCATGGTTTGTATATCTCAGTATGATCTTGTATCATCTAGATCCCATTCTCCTAGACCACCAAAAATTTAGCAAACCATCACAAACAAGCGATCAAAAAGGTAAAGTGCACATGGAAACATGTATCAAGTTTGCCACGTAGCCTAGTCATTTCAGCCCATAGGCCTTCTAAAATATACTTAGCCCAATTATATTACATCCCCTCTTCCATTACATCTCTCATAATCTAGGTCTACTATACCCCAAGAATCTTCCCTTGGAAGAGCAACTTGGAAAAGGCACTAGCCCAAAAGATGGGGTAAAGTTTTTGGACTACATCTAATCTAACCTTTTTTATATAAATACCTTTTCAATCCTTGTCAGTCCCTAAGCATTCTTCTATGCCTCCTTGATGGTTTACATCCTTACTATTCTTTTCCCCCATAGAATTTTAAGCTAAATTCTATGCCTCCTTAACGATCTCAAACACCACTTGCACGTTATGAACTCATGTCCGAAAATGGTCAGCACTTTCTATGAAATAATTGACAAGGGCAATCATCTCCATAGCTAGGATCCCTAGGTTTATAGCTAAAAAGAGATCCATAAGCCCAACCTCCTAAACCTTCTCAATAATCATTTCTCGAGCCCCACTACATAGCCAACGCTATGATTTATCAACCTCACCATACTTAAAGAGGAGGTTAGCCTCATTATGTCCTGAGGTAATTACTGTAACCTCATTATATTTGGTTACTACTGCAGTAACCGAGAATAAAATCAACCACAAAAACTTTTTTCATTAATTAAATTCATCTGGATTACAAGAAAAGGGACACATAATATAGCTCACCTGGTGTGAATGGTGTGGGGAATAATGGTATTTGCGCTAGCACTTCTTCTACAATGGGTATTCAATGGGACATCCATTCACCATCTAACCATCCAAGCTCCTCACATTTCATGTAGAACTTGGAGTACTTGATTGGATAAGTTCTAAAATAAGCCCCAAGTTGCTCTAAAACACTGGTACATACATTCTCAATGAAGGAGAACTCTTGAAAGGTTATTTGAGCTAGGGCTAACGCCCCCTCTCTATCATGAAGACCATCCTTATCGATCATAAATTTGGTGATAGATAAAACATGATAAACATTTCAAATCATACAAGATAAAATAAAATAAAATCCTTGATCATATTAATAGGACTCACCCACCAACACAGTAAACGGTTCCAGTGGGTTTTGAAAAAATGTGCTTATATGATGAGCAATGAACAAAGTGTTATATTTATGATAACACTTGAACTCTGGCATCTTCCACATCCAAGACAAGATTCTTAAGCCTTTTGGATGTTGACTCGAGCCCCCTACCTCTTCCCCTTCAATATACCCATCTTCATGAACTTGAGAATGCCTCGGTTTACTCCAGGCAATAGTGTCTCACTAAGGATACTTGCTACTTTAACAGATTAGTGCAACCATATCATTACACTAAAGTGATGAAGCAAGAATTCCAATAATTCCAGTGCATCCTCTCAGAACCAGACAACCTGGTTCCCAACTCATGCATGTGGTAAGGGAACATTAGGCACAGGGGCACTTATACAACATAGAACTCCTACCAATTCAACCATGAATAGGATCGACTTCAACATAACCCTGCATTTCACAATGAAAACATTAGTTTACGATAAGGGCAATTTTTGAAAGAAAACAATTTTGAAAAATCTCTCTAAGTTTCAGCTACACTCCCATGCAGCATAGCAATCCTCTAAAAAGTATAGCAATCTTGTATGAAACATGACAATTATAGGACCATTAATCAAACTAAAATTTTTCTAAGTATTTATCTTATCCTTGTGAATTTTTATATAGCGTAGAAAATATAGCATTCGATGTAGCATAGCAATGGAACCCTATGTGCAGCATAGCGGCTATGTCCTAACTAGCATCGTGGCTACTTCCTATGTGGCATAGTATCTACACCCTGCATAGCATAGGGGCTACGCCCCATGTAGCATAGCAGCTACATCATGCACATCATAGTGGCTACATCTCATGTAGCATAGCAAATGTCACACACATAGAAAGCATAGCGATGCAAGCAGGTAAACATTTTTAGCCTATCAGTTACGCTATTAGTGACAACACCACCTAAGGACAAACATGGGATACTTGCAAAGCCCTTGCCCTATTCCACCACGTGGAACATGAAAATCCATCATGCACACATGAAAAAAAAAAGGAGAGGCACTTTTCTCACATGTTATGCTATACAAGATGCTTCAAACCCTCATTCTATAAAATGAAGGAAGGGAAAAAAATAGCACATTGCTCCCAATCACAGTAATGATGGCTGCAGCCATGGCGCGGCCATGACCATGGTGTAATGAGCTTAGTCATCGTTGCAGTGGCAGTGGCAATGGACATAATGCAGTAGCTATGGTAGCAACTATGGCCAACATGGAAGTAACCACGGCATAGTGGGAACAATAGCCACAACCAGGGCATGATGGTCATATCATAAATAACCCCCATTAAAAAGAATGAGACACAAACAAGGGCAATGTAGTAGCCTACCAGGCAGACGGTGCCTATACTTGTGACTTTTTATATAGCGTAGCAAATATGGCATTCCACGTAGTGTAGCAATGGAACCCTATGCGTAGCATAGCAGCTACGTCCTACATGGCATAGTGGCTACTTCCTATGTGGCATAGTAGCTACACCCTGCATAACGTAGTGGCTATGCACCATGTAGCATAGAAGCTACACCCTGCACAGTGTAGGGGCTACATCTCATGTAGTGTAGCAAATGTCACACACATAGAAATCATAAAGATGCAAGCAAGTAAATATTTTTAGCCTATCGGTTATGCTATCAGTGACAACACCACCTGAGGGCAAACATGGGATTCTTGTGAAGCCCTTGCCCTATTCCACCACGTGGAACATGAAAATCCATCACGCACACATGCAAGAAAAAAAAGGAGGGGCACTTTTCTCACACGTTATGTTGTACAAGATGCTTCAAACCCTCATTTTGTAAAACTAGGGAAGGAAAGAAAATGGTGCATTTCTCCAAATCATAGTAATGGTGGCTGCAGCCATGGCACAGCTGCGACCATGGTGTAACGAGCCTAGTCCTAGTCATGATGGCAGTGGCAATGGACATAGTGTAGTGGTTGTGGGAACAACTATGACCAACATGGTAGCAACCACGGCATAGTGGCCATGGCAGCCACAACTAGGGCATGGTAGTCATATCGTAGATCACCTTCATTAAAAAGAATGTGAGACAAACAAGGGCAATGTAGTAGCCTACCAGGAAGATGGTGCCTCCTATTGTTCCTCAATGCATGCTCATGGGAGACATCGTAAGGTGCACTCCCCTTCATCCACATTTGCAAGGCCCTAGTGTCTACGCTCACTTTTGCATCTCATTATCTTGTTGTGAAGTCTTGGCTTGTCAATGGTTACACTCTACAAGTGCTACGCTCTCCTCTCTGAACTGGGCTACACTCTAAATTGAGTGGTGAAAATAACAAGTTTACCATGGGTAAACCCTTATTTATACCCTTCAGGGTTACATGACATGTTACTTTCCTAAGACATCCCATGTCCTACGCGTAATGAGGGATGCCCCATGTCCTGCATGTGATGCAAGACATCCCATGTTCCTTATAGTGTAGCACGCAAATTTGCAAAAAAAAAACAAGGAGAAATTTTTTTTCTTTTCTATGTAAAAATTTGATTCAACCCCTCACTTTAAGTCTTTAATGTTGGCTCAAGGCTTTACACTATAGGCACAATGACGTTCTGCTAAGACCTTAAACTAGCAATTTTGAAATACAATTTGACATCTTATGTGTAGTTACAGTCCACTAAGACCTTAAATTGGCAATTTTGAAATACAATTTGACATCCTACATGTAGTTACGATCTGCTAAGACCTTAAACTGGCAATTTTGAAATACAGTTTGACATCCTATGCATAGTTACGGTTTGCTAAGACCTTAAAATGGCAATTTTGAAATATAGTTTGACATCCTACATGTAGTTACAGTCTGCTAAGACCTTAAACTAGAAAATTTCAAATACAATTTGACATCCTATGCATAGTTATGGTCCGCTAAGACCTAAAACTAGCAATTTTGAGATATTTCATTGTTACTTTACATGTGTTTTACTTTATGTTGCTATGTTAGGTAGGTGCCACTTGACATCTTTTGTTTGTTGGATATTTTGTAGGATCACTTAGGAATGGTTGCACATGATGATCTTCATTCACCTTTAATATTGATTGGACCCCATGGCAGATTCATGAGATGCTTGAACATAGAGTGTATAGACTTTAAGCCACCTCCTTGTAACACCAACACAGCATCCTTAGAAACATCACTAGACTGGCTAGAACATCTAGTCCAAGCCTTAGACCTAGAGGCTGGAGATGTAACTGAGGATCCACTTATAGAAATTTCCATGATCACATGCATTGGTAAGGCGATAACATTGAAACTTAGCTTTTTACTAGAGCTACAAGTCCAGCAGAATATCGCTAAAATCCTCAATGATAATGTCAAAGTGTTTGCATGGTCTTATCAAGATATGATGGGGTTAGATCCACACATAATAGAACACAACATTATCTTCGATTCACATGTTAAGGTAGTCAAACAAAAAGCTCGCAAAATTAAACGAGAGATTGCATTAGCCATTCGCGATGAAGTCACCAAGCTTTACCAAGCTAGGTTCATCCGGGTAGTCAATTATGTAGATTGGGTATCAAACATCGTGGTCATCCCCAAGAAAACTAGAGGCATACACATCTGTATAGACTTCCAGGACTTGAACAAAGCAACCATCAAGGATGATTTTCCATTGCCTAGTATCAACCAACTAGTCAATACTACAGCCACCCATGCCCTATTATCCTTCATGGATGGATTCTTGAGATACAATTAAATTTGTATAAACCTAGAACATCAACTTGCTACAACCTTCATGACCCCTTGGGAAACATTTTGTTATACAATGATGCTCTTCGATCTAAAAAAATGCTAGAGCAACATACTATCAGGCAATGACTTACATTTTTAGTTACTACCTTTTCGAATGACTAAATGACTATGTGGATGATATAGTAGTTAAATCAAAGAAAGCTCTTGATCATGCAAATGACTTGAACCTACTCCTTCAACATTGCTATAGGCATGACCTTCATCTCAATCCTAGAAAATATGTCTTCAGTGTCAAAACTGGACACATTTTAGGCTTCATAATGTCAAAAATAGAAATACGTGTAGGCCCAGACAAAGTTAAGGCCATTATCAACTTAGCACCACCCACAAACCTTAAGGAGTTGCATAGGTTGCAAGGCAGGGTACAGTTCATACAAAGGTTTATCACGAGGTTAACAAATAAATTGCACCCAATGCAACACTTACTTATAAAAGGAGCTAACTTTGAATGGAAAAACCAATACCAAGAAGCATTCGATAACTTGAAAAAGAAGCTTGTTCATCTTCCTACCATTTACCCTCTGCAAAGGGATAAGCCCTTTTACATTTATCTTGCAACTTTAGATACATCCATTGCTGCTTTGCTCTATCAAGAAAGGGATGATGACTCTAAGATTCCTATTTACTATATAAGCCATGCACTGATAGCTTATGAGGCCAAATACAATTATGTGGGAAGAAATTATCTTGCCTTTGTATTTGCACTTAAAAAAAGGAGACACTATTTTTTCATAGCCAAGTCAATATCATTTACAAATATAACATACTCAGGGCCATTACAACCAATATATATGAAAGTAGTAGGATAGCCAAGTGGAAAGAAATAACCATAGAATTTGACCTACACTACGTAGCATAGTTATCTACGAAGGGTCAAGCAATAGCCATGCAACTTACAGCTTCACCCACAGATGACCAAGTAACCATAGAACCCAAATTTCTAGATGATCATGTTAACAATATAAGCACAGTACCTACAAACTTCAAAGCTATTCTACACTTTGATAGTGCCTCAAACACACAAGGTGGCAATGCTGCTACTGTTCTCACATTTTCCTCTGGGGAGATCCAACCTTTTACATACCACTTCATATTTTTTTGCATGAATAATGTAGCAAAATATGAGTGTCTCCTTAAGGGCATTTTAGCAGCTTGATAGTCAGGAATCCAAAATTTAGCAATTTGAGGTAATTCGCAACTAGTCATTAACCAAGTCACAGAGGTCTACGCCTATAAAGCACAACACTTACAACATTACTATGATCTAGCAAAATACTTACTAAAAAAATTTGCAATCTTAGATGTTCAAGACATCCCCTACAATGAAAACACTATAGCTGATGCATTAGCCACGTTAGCTTTAAGTGTGTCACCACACATGTTTGCTACCTTACCTGCTTCGATAGTGGAATGCACTAACCCTATCATTCACACACCAAATATCGCATTTGTAAATGCTACCCACACTCAAGAATGGTATGACAATGTCAAAACATACCTCTAGCATGGTGAGCCTCCACAAGGCTTAACATCTACCTAAAAAGACACAGTATGAAAATGAGGACGGTAATATGTCCTTGTAGGTAATGGTACTTTATGTTATAGATCTTATGATAAGATATTTCTAACTTGCGTAAGTTGCAAAGAAGTCCAAAGAATCATTGATCAAGTCCACGAGGGATTGTGTGGAGGCCACATATCTCCCAGACCTATGGTAGCAAAAATTAGGCATCTAGGCTACCACTACCCCTATATGGAGCATGATTTCCTCTCTAAGGTCAGGACATGTGATATATGTCAATATCATGGGAACCTAATACATATATCACCTACTAAGTTGCATACCATGCAAGTCATGTGGCCTTCTCAATGTTGGGAATAAGACATCATAGGACCCATAACGCCCAAGTCTTCCACAAGGCATAGTTTCATTATTACTGAAACTGAGTACTTCACCAAGTGGGTAGAAGATATTCCCCTTAGGAAGACCACATCTCAATAGGTTTTCAAATTCATTATATAATATAGTGACTCGATTCAACCTTCCATTGACTATCGTTACAAACAATAGACCCCAATTTAGTAGCATAGAAACTAGGACCTTTTGTGAAAACCTTGGCATTAAACACTCTTTCTTGTCACTGTACTATCCTCAAACAAACAGTCAAGTAGATGCCACTAATAAAGCCATTGTCAACCTCCTAAAGAAAATGCTCAGCAATAGCAAGCGACGATGGCATGAGCAACTTATCTATCTGCTTTGGGCCTATCACACAATGTATAGAACTACCATAGGTAAGACACCATACAGTCTAGTATATGAATTTGTAGTGTTACCTCTTTAATTGCATGTCCCATTACTTTAAATGATCCTCTCAAACTTTATGGATGAGGCTAAAAACAATGAGTCAAGAATCATTGATCTTGACTCTCTAGAGAAGGAGTGCATCCAAACACTTAACTATATCGAGTGGTATCAAGACAAACAATGGAAAAAAATCATTGAAATTTGCACCAACACTCAATCAAAAAAGGGGATCTAGTCCTTAAGGTCGTTCACAAACCTATGAACAAATTCTTAGCTAACTGGGAAGGGCCTTTTCTAATCACAAAAGCATATGAAAATGGGGCATTCAAGCTTGCTAACTTAGAAAGTAATGAGTTTGCTAATCCTATCAACAACCTATACCTAAAACTGTACTATGCCTAACATGTGGTATCATGTCATTAATAAATCAAGGTAAGCATAGATCATCCACTATGATGTAAAATTGGCACAAATCTTCTTCTATGACATAAAACTAGCATAGATCATTTGCTATGATGTAAAATTGGCATAGATCATCCACTATGATAGAAAACTAGCACAAATTATCCACTATGACATAAAATTTGCATAGATCATTTTCCATGATGCTAAACTGGCACAGGTCATCGACCATGACACTAAATTGGCATAGCGTGTCCTTTGGCCATGACATGAAACTAGCACCCACAGCATGATCTGCTATGACCTTAAACTGGCCATCCCCCATCCACTACGACATTAAGCTAACATAATGATCTGCTAGGATCTTAAACTAGCACATCATGGTCTACTGGGAACTTAAGCTATCATAGGTAGTAGTCTACCAAGATCAAAAACTAGGTTTGCAAGGAAATATCTCTAATTCAATACATGTGATCTTGTGAACAAGTGAGTAAGCATACTTTCAATCTTCAGTTTCGTACTCATGGCTCTTGGGCAATATGGGGTGGGGTGTTGTAGTTCCAGAATGAAGTTCGTACCACCAAGGAAAAATCCTCTAGGACATTTGCAACATCTCCATCCCTAGCATCTTGCTGATCTTCCAAAGATGTCATTTAACATCTTACTGACCTTCCAGAGCTACCACCACTATCACCAATAATCTTGGTTGTAGCTCCCACCGTTACCACATTCTATTGGAGCTCCAGCACTATTGTGGCCCAGCCATAATGTTTCCATCCTCTAGCCCTCACCATCATTTGAGTCTAGAAGAGCATTCAACAACTTGGTTGTCCATCTTATGGCTGAATTTCCTAGCTCTTTCCTTTGCTCCTAGCCTCTTGGGTCCTCACTTCCAATGTGGCTACTAGATTTTTTTTAGCTTGCACCACCAACACTTACATTGGCCTTCCTGCTTTGGACATTGCATGCACCAGACACAACACTTGCAGCCCTTGCAGTGTCCTAAGAAAATAGGATTTTGCCCTCACTTTGCATGGTGGTTGTTTTTTCTAGTTTTCTCTCTATTGTGTTTACAAGATAAAGTTGAGATGGCATCATTCAGAAATGTGTTTCACCACAAGAGCAACACACTGCATTGTTCCAAAGTACCCACTTCGATTAGCCTAGCTACTTAAGAGTGCATACCCTAATATCCCTTCAACTAACCTAACCTCTATTTCTTACTCTCACCATTTCCAACATCCCCTCACAAGCTTCTCCAATTCACATGGAACCCTTTCCTACGCTTAACCGTTGAGCCCATGATGGACGCAATGTAACTCATCCCATGGGAAGCCTTTGTAGGCAGGTCAAAGCCCCACATGGATGTAACACAACTCATCCTAGGGAGGAAACACTTGTCCTACAGCAACGACACGGTTGCCTTCAAGTGAATATGGGTGGGAAATTTTCAAATAAAAGAAAAAAAAAGAGTAAGAAAAAAAAAGAAAAAAGAAGAAAGGAATGAGATAAGACAATTTCCCAATTCAAAGGGCATAGTTTCCGCTTTGCAACCATCTTAGCCTTGGATCGACCATCTCTAAGCACTTCGATGAGAGGTCAAAATCCAAAAGGGAAAGATACTCATGCATGCTAATCCCCTCACAAGCACTCCAATGAGGGATCACACTATGACAATGATTCTCATGGCATCGCATCCTACATTTTTCCTTTTCTATCCATCATCCCCTGACTCCATCTCCTCAAACCTATCCCCTTCTCCTTGCCATACTTCACTCCCTTAGCACTCTCAAGCATAGCGAAGCATTATCTAACCAGGCACTGATGAATGGTGTTGGTGTCATGTTTATCATGGTGTTTCGTATTCTTTGTTAACATCTATTAGGAAAAACCTCCAAACATCGACAAAGAAGGGCTAGTGAAACACCATCAATTTTGGGCTCTCGTGACTCAATGTTAGATTTGTTTGAGCATTGAGACCTAGGCAAAATTTCTCTAAGTGTGGTGTCATGTTGGGCCGCATAGATAGCATGGCACCCTAGAAGTCCTAATATCTACAAAGATTTTTCTAAGCTTCTCCACTACGCTCTTCAGAATAGCTAGTGTAGCACCCATTTTCAAGGTCATTTTGTGCAAAAGGGACACTAAGGATGGACTAAACAATCCAAAAAAATTTCTATCTTCTAGGCCATCAAGTTTGCTATGCTCTCTAGCTTGCCCAGCTTGACACACATCCTGGTTGCCAGTCCACCCCAATGCCAAGCTAGGAGTTGTCAAAACTATTCAGGATGGACAAAATAGTTCAGCAAATTTTCTATGTTTGGACCTGTTATGCTCCACTACACTACACAGCATAGACAACATAGTAGGCCATGCAGGGCTAAAATTTTCCTAAGTGTTGAACCAGGCATAGAAGGTTCATTTGGCAAGTCTTTGACCTCCAAGGCTTCCTGTCTTACTTCATCCTCAGAGCATGATCAAGGTCCCATGGCAAAGCATGATGAGTTGGATTAAAATTTGTCCAAAATAAAGTGTTATGCTATGCTACGCTATGTAGCATAGCATAGCATGGTAGAGCTGCCAATGCCAAAAGTTGCCTAGAATAAAATTAGGAGATATCAGGCTCTCTCAACATGAAAGATGTACTTGCTAGTTGCTGAAGTGGCTTGCCTTGCTAAATCTCAAAATGATGTCTTCAGTTTTTTGAGAGAATTCATGAAAAATGAGTGCTACGCTTTACTACGCTATGCAGTGTAGACAGTGTAGTAGGCCAAAACTACAAAATTTTCTAAGTGTTCATGCCATGCTTGGTTATGCTAGGTAGCATAGATAGCGTAGCACTTGGAAGCTTCTCTGAATTCCTTCCAAGAGTTTTCATAGCTCGTCATATTCTCTCATTGTTATGCATGTTGCATTCCTATTTAGTCCAAATCCTATGTGTGATGCTCTAAAATCATTATTCACAAACGATTATTGAACACCACGTAAGTCCTTAACTGATCAACTAGATCATTCAAGATGCCCCATTTCTATCCTTTTCAGCATGATCCTTTAGTGGATTCGAGGTTAGGGTATGCACCTAATAACCTCCCAGTGTTCTAGCCACTGATGTTTTCACACGCTACATCCCCTAGTAGAAAATGAGAGAAATGAAGTTTGGATTTTTGTGGGGGTCATATTTATATTATTTTTGAGACCCAATGTTAAGTATCTGATTTCATGTACATGATGTCGAGTTAGACCCGATGTCAGGTACATGACATTAAGGTCCAAATTTTTGCATTTAATGGGGTCAATGAACATGCAAACTAAAAATATAGAATTAGTTGGAAGGTTTAAGTTGGGTTTAGCAGTTTGGGTAACTAAAAAATTAATTTGAGGCATTGGAAGTATGAAAGGGTGAAGTTGTCGATGTGAAAAACATGAGAATGAGCAAGAAAAAGGGTAGTGAAGGCTTGAGTGTTGGATAGGTGACTATCATGATAAGGAAAATAATAAAATGTGACAAATTTAGCACTTGGAAGGTAAAAGATGATGTGGTCATGTTAAACAAGTACAAGTCACAAAAGCTACACAAGTGGGTCCTCCCCAAAGTAGGCGCTAGCCTATGATGCCCTCACGTAACCATGCCTATAATGTTTGTAAGCACTAGAGGAGTTGATTGCAATGCATACCTATGAAACAAAACACACATGTCAAAACCACTGAATTGAGAGAATAACTCTATGTAACATAAAACCACAAGTTGTGACCATTCAGACAACGAGATGAGATGGACTATAGAGGGGATTGCCAAAATCGGGGCATGAGGTGTCATATCATGATCACAATGAAGCCTTGTGTGTTATTAATGGTTGAATAAGTATGTGTCTATATTTCCAAAATTCAAACCAAGTCCAAACCACCTTTCACTGACACCACATTATTTCATCCCATTGACAGCCAGCCATAAGACTATCAAAGCTACAAAGAGTAACATCACTTGGCATTTTGTTCAAGGGAAGAGCATTATTATGGCACAATTATTATTTTTTTATGGTTCTGAGAAGGCACAAACCTTTAGGCATGGGTATATGTCTTTCTAGTGGGACTTGAAAAATTTCATTCAATGCTGGTTTAAATTGCTCTTACTTCCATTTCTTGTTAGATCTACAAGGATATGGTCACAACCTTAGCAACATGATAGAACATATAGAAGTAGACAAAGAGAATTGAAAAATCCCATTAATGTCACACCCTTTACATTCCACCTTGGTTCTACACTCTTCCATTCAAACATAATGATTATAGATTTATTATTATTAGGTTGGATGATGAAAAAGATTACCATTATGACCAGAGCAAGAACCTCTTATTAATTGAATGGGTGAATGGATATAGTCATCCCAATGTCTAAATAATCAGTCCCTTATGACTCGACAACATAGAGAAGAACCCCACTTCAATGGGCAACATGATCAGTAAAGAGATTACATACAAAGAAAATTAAAATGACAACTAGAAAAAAGTAGAAAAAATAGAAAAATGATAAGAAATTGTAAAATAAAAAGATAAAAAGAACTTAAAAATATTAAAGATTAGGGTGGGGGGCAACTTGCATGACTAAACATTTGGTCATGGCTAGGATTAATAAGTGGATGAATAGGATCCATGCATGTATGAAATGTTGGGAACCCTTCATGCCCCAGCCACTAGGTGTTTGTTGATGGTGTGGTTGCTGGGTAAAAAAATTGTTAATCACACACCTAATTCCTATATGTATGGTGGGTCAGGATATGAGGTGTGTTAACATGATGGATGACTAGCCCATGATTGCACCCTTGATCATGAGGTGGTATTCATCGATTTATTTGTCTCCTCGTGTTGGTAGATTCATTGGTGGGATGTGGAATTGGAATAATGACAAATGGTGGCCTTTGTGTATGGTTAGAGGATGTTGGTTGAGATAAGGAAGGTGATGCACCAAGTTGGCCTTATGTTGGATTGGATGATGTGGTGGATCCATGTGTGGTTTGCCTTAGCTTATGACCTTTCCTCTAAAAGGGATTTTTCTGGCATTGCTATTGGGACCCACTGTTATCAACGTGTCTTTGCACATTTGCAGGACAAGTGGCACTCATTGGTTGATATTATGGTGTTGGACCTTCCTGAATTACTAGTAATGACATATAAGAAGGTGGATTATGATTATATTGAGGGTAAGTTAAATGGTGAGAGGCACAAGGTCGTGATCCTTCAAGAAATATCATGTATTGATGGTATTTAGGAGAGTGGTAGTGGAAATTTGAAGTGGAGGATGTAGAACTAGTTGGAGAAACAGGGTGTTGAACATAATATCTGTGAGGTTTTGATGAATATGGATGATTTGGTGGTGGCCTTCCTCATAACTATGGTTGTTGCCACTACGGTTGATGACCATGTTGAGGCTGGTAATAAGTCCCCCTAGGATGGTAGGATCGATTGTGGGACTATCTAAAATTACCTTATGAAAGAGGAAGTCTCCTGAGCATGTGCTTTTGCACAAATTTCAGATTTAAGGCACCTACCCAACACTCTTGTAGATGCAACAATATGGGGCATTGGCCCTTTGGATGGTCATATATGCATAGGTCACATCCATCATCTTCATCTATGGTGGAGTCTTTAGTCTCACTTTCATCAACCACTTTTCTCATCTACTGAAAAGTGTTCCTAGTGGTTTCTAGTTCTATGTCCTCTATTTATTATGATCACCTAGCTTGTCTTTCATGATCTTCTTTGCAACCATCTCGATAAGAGTTATGACATTTTCATTAATCCATTTGGACATCCTATTAAACTTTGTTTCTAGATTAGCAATAGACTTCTTTATCGGCAAAGTTTGTTGTGGAATCACCTTATCAAGAGTAGTTTCATTCTCCTTACCACAAATTTGGACCTCCTTCAATTAAAGAATTAGGTCTGATTGATGTTTCTTGACATTCTCCCATTTACATATCTCTCCTTGTTCTTTTGCACACACTCTATTAGCTCTTTGACCTGGTCAACTTGGAGCTCATATAATTGCCCTGGGGCATACATCCCAAGGGTTTCCCTTACTTCACTACAAACTCCATCTATGATGTGGTAAAGTTGCTCTTGCTTAGAGAAACCATGGCCTGGGCATCAATTTAGTGAGGAATAATATCTATCTATGGTTGTGTCAAAGGGTTTATGTTATTCTTATTTTCACTCTTGGATTTGTGTCCTTAGATTGGACACTCTTACATAGGTATGGTATTTCTCATTGAAAAGTTCCAACATTACAAACCATCTTGGGATTGAGTTATTCTCAATGATCTATACCACAATTGGGCTCTACCAATTAGTATCCTAGGAAAGAGCTTAAGCTTTTGCCATCCATTTTCAATGTTGTAAAAAGCACAAGCATCATGAAAGGCTTGTAATTGATGTTGTGGATCTGTATCATAGCCTCTTGTAAGTTTAGGGATATTATTCATGTCAAGCCTAGGAGGTCAAATCTTTTTGTAATGCCTTTAAGATATCTTAATGACCTCTATGATATGCATTAGTCTCTTAGTGGCCAACAAGGATTCATCATCATCAAACGAATTGTGAGGGAAATCTCTATGTTCATGGTGACTTCTTTGACTTTTCTTATGGGTTCAACTCCAATTTTTAGTCTGACCCTTTAGTGGAGCCTTATCTCTATACCTATGTTCATCTTCGTTAGAACTAGAAGTTGAGGGGAAAGAGGAAGATGATGAATTGGAAGGATTGCCATGGCTTCTATGGTGTTCCTCAAGGTCCTTTGGTTTATCATGTCTAAGATTCAGGGATGTCACATTCCCATTTCCAAATGAAGTGGTTTCCTAATGAAGATGGTGTCTCTTCATAACAAGTGTTATTGTTATCTTAACAAGACCTAAATGGGTAGTTTTGATTAGGACCTAAAAGGGCATGTTGTAATAACGAACATGTCTCTTGAGGTAACCTTTGAGGGTATGACCTTAGGCATTTATACTTGGGGTTAGAGGTCATGCCAGCATGGAGTTGTGGAGCCTAGAGAGGTGAGTAACGGGAGCTGGGTGAAGCGGGATAGGAAGGGAATTGGCCCACCCTTCTAGCTAGGTTATAGGCCTAATCGTGGTGGCAGTGCTGGATTACCTCTAATGGATAAATGCTAAAGAAAGAAAACCCTAAGAAAACACTCTTAGAGAGTGATCTGGATACACTTTTCGATATCAATAAAGCATTCTTTTATTTTCTTTTCTGCATTTTTCCTATTATTTCCGTTATACATAATGTTGAATATCACTTATATTTCGCATTAGTATATTTTCTTCGTATGCATGATGTCTAATATATTGTATATTTGACATTTGCCATGACATCTGAGACAGGATGTCACAATTGGTATCATAGCAAACCACAACCCAAGGACCATTCAGAATCATGGGTCGACTACAACATGAATGTGATGATAAACCTTGAAGCTACAACACATGGAAAGCCATTAATCATCACCAGATGAACCATATATTTGTGATGCAAGTTAGAAGACACATTTCCATTGACTTCATGAACAATGGATCAAGCATCTAGATCCTAGCAACCAACAAAATTTCCTTCATGGATATCATTAACTGATGAAGATTTGATCACACCTCATCAAAATTTATCAATTATAAGAAATGTTGGTAGGATAATAATACACTGGTCCAAGTAACTTTTACCCATCTTAATATTATAATTATTAATTAATTAGGGTCATTGTTAAATTTCTTTCAAGAAAGTTAGTAACCATAACCTAAATTGATTTTGTTTTGTTTAAATTTACTATCCAAGTAATTCAGAATATTCCAAGTTACCATATGTCAGCCTAAAAATGTCAATTTGACAAAATAGGCTAGTTGGGTCTTTTTAAATCTTGAAAAATCAGTTTCATTTTTGAACTCCTAAAACTATGTCCAACGCATAGTTCTCATTGAGACGATTCCAATGGTACAAATTTTGTCTCAATCGGACTTACGGTTTGAGAGATATTGTTGTTTAAATTTTCTCGCTATACATGCATTAAAATAATATTAAATTATTAAATTATTATTTGAACAGAAAAAAAAGTATCAAAATTTTAGGGTCAAAAATCAAATTGTCATTTACACACACCAAACCCTTACCCTGTCATTGATAGAACCACCACATCAACCATGAAGATAATAAAATAATAATTAAAAAAAAACTTTTTTAAGCGAAAGGTTGTAGGTTCAAACCCCAAACCCCTACTTTAACAAATATATATATATTTAGAATTAAAAAAAAAACATTTGTAACTAGGAGGTCATGGGTTTAAACCTTGACTCTCCAGCGTTAAAAAAAATCCATTTAAAAAAACTTAAAAAGTAATAATAATAATTACTATAAAAATATATATTATTATTTTTAAAAAATGACTCAGAGGTCATGGGTTCAAACCCATGCCCTCCACAGACTTAAACATCTGTTTTTTGCGAAAAAAGAAATGGTATATGCAAACAGAATTTTAATTATATATATATATATATATATAATTGCTATGCCTGCGGTCAAGCCAGTGGCAGATCGCGGCTAAGCCGTGGCAAGGCCTGCGGCCAGCCACAGCCAACTGCAGGGCCGCGGCTAATAAGATGTGGCCCCCACCCCAAGGGAAGGCCAAACAAAACAAAACAAAAGTGCGCCGCATGCCTTTGCTGTCATAGCACCGTCCTGCCACTGCGCCTGCAACTTATGCTCAAAACCTGCGCCATTTTTCTGCATTTTCGTTGCAGAAACCCTCGCCGCGTTTTTCGCAGCCACAGTTGACAGCGCCGACGCCGTTCCAAAACACCAAACCCTTGCTTACCTGCCACTGCCACCTCCACCACACCCTTGTTGTTGTTTGCTGAACACATTGTCCATCACTGCCTTCCAAGGTGCCTCTAGTGCCGCCCATTACTGCCATCCACGCCGCCCATCACCGCCTCTCGTGTTGTCTATCACCGCCTCCAACGCTGTTCATCACTGCCTCCACGCCAGTACCATTCACAACGAAACCACAAATTTTTCGTTAAATGATGAAAAAATTTTAATTGTTTTTGAACTGACAGAAAAATTTGAAATTTTCATCAATTAACGGAAAATTCAAAATTTAATCATTAAACTATTAGTTTAAATTAGGAACTTATAAAAATAGTTTTTAAAATTAAAATTTTGCAGTGGTAGCAACTGAAATAAAAATTCTACAATAAAGCGTGTTTGCTTCCACAATTAAGCGTGCTTGCTTTGGATTTGAACTAGGATGGGTGACTTCTTGGAAAGTCTTAGTTTTCAGGCCAAATATGTTAGACTCCAAAAGTCATAACTTTTGATTTTGGAAATTTTTTTAGCAAAGGAAGAGTCGTTTCCTATAGTTTTCAACCTTTTGGATACAATGGTGAAGTCAGATCCATTCAAAGAATCTCAAAAATTAGTTTTTACTCGTTGCCCGATATAGTGCCTTGAGATTATTAAAAGTTTAATTTTTACACAACTCAAACATATGATGTCCATTTTCAACACATGAATACTCATTTCTAACAATTTTCACCTTTCTAAACTCAATGGTGAGGTTAGATTTATCATGTGAGAATCCTATAATTCACTAAGATTATAAATTCAACATTTTAAATTTTAAGATTTAATGCCTAACCCTTGCAAATAGTCTTAAGTTCACTATGGCATGTCATTAGTTACACTACCAGAGTCAATGTTCTCAAGGGGGGTAGGAAGGTTATAAAAAATAATATAGCTAAATATTACTGAAAATAAGTAATGTAATTATATATTATTAAAATTAGATAATCTAGTTACATATCGCTAAAATTATATGATGTCGTTAACTGTTAGTTATTCAATTGATGTAGTTGATTATTAGTTGATGTATTAGTTAATGATTAGTTGATGTAGTAGTTAGAGAATTAGTTTAAAAAATAGAACAATCTTCAACCGTCAAGAAAAGGGTATATTAATCCATCCTGTAATCAAAACATAGGGCAAAATAACATGGAGATACAA
This sequence comes from Gnetum montanum, assembly GCA_015680685.1. Lineage (NCBI taxonomy): Eukaryota > Viridiplantae > Streptophyta > Gnetopsida > Gnetales > Gnetaceae > Gnetum > Gnetum montanum. The sequence continues at coordinate 1,721,553 of MNCI01016273.1, read as the reverse complement.
AATCTTGTTTCAACAAGGAGTATGATACTCATGAAGAGAAAAGATCCAAACAAGAATCCAAGAATAGGAATCAAAGTTGCAACAGACAACGTGCTTACTAGATCTCTAGTGAGTAAGAAACAATATCCGCTATGTTCATCTTGGGCCTTGGATTGGCATAAATATCGATACTCACGTATCTTAGCAGAATTAAATGATTTGGATGCTAATGTCTTATGCTTACAAGAAGTCTTGCCATGGGAATTTCTATATCAATTTGAACCAAATTTAGAAAAGATGGGATACAGAGGTATTTATAAGCAAAAAGGTTCTATGGAAGTTCTTCTTTTGAGCCATATAGATTAGCATATTGTAGGAATTACAACATGGATGGTTGTGCAATCTTTTATAAAGAAGCCAAGTTTGAATTGATACAAAGATTTGAATGGAGTTTAGAAAATATGATTTTTGAAATTCCATAACTTCAAGAGATGGGAAAGAAAGAACAGTCAAGATTTCGGAAAAATCACATAGCCCTAGCAGTGATTCTAAAAGTTCATCTATCAGGAAGATGTATATGTGTGGTTAACACACATTTAATTGCAAAATCAACATGTTCATATGTTAGACTTGGTCAAGGAGCATTCTTGATTAAGCAAATAGAAGAAAGTTGGAAGAAGTTATTCCTAAGTTGTATCGATTTAGTTCCATTTATTCTTTGTGGAGACTTCAATGCCAAAGATGGAAGTAGTGTTTATCAATTTCTAAAATATGGATCTATAAAGGATTCTTTGGAAGATGAACCTAACTTGAAGAAGATGTTTCCATCAATTTAGCATACAATTCCACTAGCCAGTGCATATTTTACTTTGAATCTTCAATAGATAAATCAAATTCTAGAATTCAAGAATAGATGATGTTGATGGATAACACTCATCAAGAACCACAGTTTACAAATTATTTTGCAATGATTAATGAAGATAGGTCAACAACATTCTTTATCGAGACTTTGGATTATATTTGGTATAATACTCAATTCTTTAAATTTACCAAGTTACTAGAGTTGATTTCTAAAGAAGAAGTTGAGAAGAATCAAGATCAAGCCTTGCCATCACGAACAAGACCATCTGATCACATACCACTTATGGTAGAATTACAGTTACTCCTATCAGTTCATAAGGTTGATCAAGATCAAGAAGTATCTCACTCTTAGTTTTATTTGATGATCTTATTATTTTATTCATTATTTAATTTATATTTCAATTAGATTAATAAAATATCTAGGAAATGCAAGTTGGAAATAAAGAATTTTTCCTATCTTCACTTGGATAACTAGATTCAAGTTGCATATTGTGTGACCATGATTAGAATTGGTGATTGGTAAGTTGATAGATCTTTAATTCACTTCTTTTTGTTATCTTGGAAAATGAAGTAAGTATCAAGAAATTAATATTTAAATTTTCATATATTTTTCTCACATATATCTTATTTGCAGAATAAGCAAGAGATAACTTTAAGTTAAAAGAAGGAATCAAATTATTGGAGTAGAGGATTGTGAAAGAAAGCATTACAGCTGGAGAAAAAAGATAGAGAATGTGGATTCATTCGAGGATGAACGAAATCTAAGGGGGGTAGATTGTCACATCCCCATTCCCAAATGATGTGGTTGCCTAATGAAGATGGTGTCTCTTCATAACAAGTGTTATTGTTATCTTAACAAGAATGGGTAGTTGTGATTATGACCTGAAAGGGCATGTTGTAATAACATACATGTCTCTTGAGGTAACCTTTGTGGGTTTGACCTAAGGCATTTATACTCGGGATTAGAGGTTGTGCTAGCATGGAGTTGTGGAGCCTAGAGAGGTGAGTAATGGGAGTTGGGTGAAGTGGGATAGGAAGGAGACTGGCCCACTCTTTTGGCCGGGTTATAGGCCTAACCATGGTGGCAGTGCCGGATTGCCTCTAAGGGATAAATGCTAAAGGAAGAAAACCCTAAGGAAACACTCTTAGAGAGTGATCCAGATACGCTCTTTGATATCAATAAAGCATTCTTTTATTTTCTTTTCTGCATTTTTCTTATTATTTCCTTTATACATAATGTTGAATATCACTTATATTTCACATTGGTATATTTTCTTCGTATGCATAATGTCTAATATATTGTATATTTGACATTTTCCATGACATTCAAGGATGGGATGTCACAAGGGAGGTCTTAGGCCTTGAGGCCTCCCCTAGTCTAGGACCTATGTCATCTCCTCTAAGATTGTCTACCTTAGATGAATGTAGTCTTTAAGGTGTCACCATGGTGGTCATGGTTATAAGAAACCCCTACATAAGTTTGATCACTCCAATCCTCTTCATTGTATACCTTGTTATTTCTCCAATGAATGTATTCACTATATAGTGCATAGTCACCTCCATGTGAGAGAGACATCATTCTTGATTTATGGTGTGTGATTTAGTAGTTCCTAAAAGATATATCATTAATACCCTCTTATAGTGATCTGGTATGATATAACTAATCTAGATAACTAGCACCATCCCCTATAATGGTCCCAATGATGAGTGGCAAGGTGCTTGTATGCTGAACTATATGAATCATAAGTGTTCATGCATGATCCAATCAAATTTTATGGATTGAACTAGTTGTAGCATCTAGATCATTATGCTTTGATCGTAGTTCTCTATCTTTCCACTTGGACTAGTGGTAGCATTGTCACATATGGTTTAGTCCAAAGTGAGGCATATGATGTTGTTTCTAATTCTACGCTACTCCTAATAATGATTGATGAGTGGCGAGATACCCCTACACTCAACCATACGAATACAAGCGTTTTCACGTGTGATTCAGTCAAACTCCGCAAACGAACTAGTTGTGGCACCTAGATAGTTAGCCTTAGGTTGCAATTTGCTATCTTCCCACCTAGACTAGTATTATATTTGTCACGTATGGTTTAGTCCAGAGTGAGGTGTATGATGTGGTTCCTAATCTAATGCTACTCCTGAAGGCAATGGGAAATTAGATTAAATAAGCTAGAAGGAAAGGGTAAGAGAATTTAGACTAGCCTAAGTGCAATGAGCATCCATTCCTTAATCATCCGTACACATCTTGGACCTCATGCACAACTACCACTGTGATTACCAAGCGCACGACCTAGGTACACTACTAGGTTACCATGTAGTCACACTTAAATGCTCGTGATTAAGTCGTACTCATTCCACGTTAATCATGAGATAAGGGTGAGAGAGATTAACTAAGAAAGCAGTAAATAACAATTAATTAATTAAATAATTAAACTAAGTGAATGCTGCAATGATGAAGTAATATCAATCTTTATTTTTGGTCTTGTGCGTGTCCAAGTACATCACACTTGAATAAAGGATGCCATACAATTACAATCACCACACTGTGGGCAAACACTGGGAAATATTCCATCTCTAGAGGGATAAAATTGCTAGAGTCTAGCTACAATTTACAAACAAAACGAGATCCAAAATAAGGGAGAGCCGCCTCTTATTTATAGAATTGGCAGTGGGCTGCGATATCGCGTACGTGATATTGCAGCCCATGGGATATCATGGCTGTGATATCATGGTAGTGATATCACAGCCAGCAAATTCATGACTCATCAATGATAAAGAAATGGATTAATTAAACTAATGAATAATGGAAAAAAGGATCTAAACTAGCCTATGGGTGATGAGTATCTACACTTAATCATCTATACATGTCTTGGACTTCATGAGGCTACTTCTGGGATTGCTAAGTATATATCATTGGTTGTGCCAAATGATACACTTCTAGATTACCAAGTACTTCCACTTAAATGCTCATGATTAAGGCATACACATTCCATTTAGTAACAAGAATAGTAAATAACAATAAATGAAAATAATTAGCTAAATAAAGTAGTAAATAATTATAGGCAGCAATAATTTAAGTGGATGCTGCAATGATGGAAGTAATCTTGATCTCCATTGCCAGTCATGTAACATGTCCAAAGACATCACACTTGAACAAAGGTGTAATAAAATTACAAACATCATACTATAGGCATGCACTAGGAATAATATACTTTGAAAGAAGAAACCAAAAACTAGAACTATCTACTAACTATCAACTACTTACTACCTCCCCTCATTCGAGCACTCCAGTACCATATTTATAGGCAAGATTCAGATGAGGTGACATCGAGTATGAAACATTGCTTATTGGCTTTGATGTTAGGTACATAATGTTACTTATTAGCTTTGACGCTGAGTACATGACATCAGGGCCTTATAATGGTGTCTCATCAAGTTTGTATGTTAAGATATTTGGCAATCTTACATAAGCAGTCATGCCTCTTATGAGCATTCTCAAACATTTGATTATATTGAATATGATGACTCTTAAGAAACTAATTGAGAAGCTCTAATGGTTTAACAAGTAACTTTGTATATTTAGACCAATCTTTTCATTCAAAATTAGGTTTTAGAGGATTAGATGTAGAGGCTCCAAAGGTTAATTTTTGAGCACTTTCGGTTGTGTTATCTTTAGTAATTATGTCATCTTGTTTTCTTTGGCCATAGTGGCCACAACTACATGATTTTTTTCTCCTCTTCTTATCCTTTATCATATGTTAATTCTTGTATGTTATGTAGGTAGAGTCATTACTGGCTTCCACCACATCCTCTATGTTTTTTATTTGGGAGAAGACTTGGCTAAAGGATCGTGGATCTAGATAATATAATTTGGCCTTGATAAAGTCATTAACCATCCTCTTGAAGATGACTAGAAGATACATCTCAGCGATGGGCTTAGCAGTCTCATTAAGGAGAGCATTCCATCACTATATGAACTTCACTATAGGTTCAAGGAGTCCCTATTTAACTTTCATCAGTTGGTTAAGTATTGTATCAGATTTCAAGTTATACTTGAAATAATTAATGAACTATGAGATCAATTGCTCTAGGAAGATAATGGAACCTCTAGGTAATGCATGGTATTAATCCAAGGATTTTCTAATCAGGGACATAGGAAAGATGTGCATAATAGTGTGGGGCTAGGCATGTAATAACAAGCATTTAGAACAAAAAGTGACAAGTTGGGATTTGGAATCACCTTCTTCATTACATCTGGTAAATTAGGGAATAGAAATTCCTGTAGGAAGAGCTACTTGTAGGATAGTGGAATTGATGGGATCATCTTGTTAGAAGTCCATAATTTTGACTAGCTGCATGATGTTAGCCTTAAGATTTTGTAGCTCCTCAATGAGATCCTAGATCATTTGGAAGGCTTGATCCAAGCCTTGTGAAACTCCTATAGTTTCTAGTATTTGTATAGATGACTATGGTAGGAGTTGAGAGCTCTTGAGGCATGTAATTGGCATTAGTATGGATGGGAGAGGTTGCATAATCATGGTCAAAGAAGGGTTGAATAATAAGAAGAATGCTTGAGTTGGGATGTGAGGGATGAAGGGAAAAAAGAAGGTATGAGAGGCTTGTGAAGCCTAGGGTCCTAAAGAGTGGCCTACTAGGATGAAGTAAAAAGGTGATGTAATGAATATCACCACCTATGGTCATATATAATGAAGTTAGGTTGCAAATGGTATTGTTGAGAACAAAGATGTAGAATGAGATGTCAACTCAGTTTAATGCACTACTATAATTGATGTTGAGGTGAACACGGTAGGAACAAGGGAGAAGACTAAGGAGCTTGATTCATAGAAGACATGGAAGGTGTAAAGTTAGAAATGGATACTTGTGGAATTGACTATTGAAAAAGGTTCCCTATAAATGTGTTCAATTCATGCTCCACTTTGAACTCATCCTTGTCATCCTAGTTTTCATCTAAGCTAATTCCTTGACTTACATCCTCTAGTTATACTAGTTGTGCTAGCATATGCATGTGAAACTTTATTATTTCAATTTGGTCATAAGGAGAGGGAATATACTCTTTCTCATTTTGATGAATGGTCTCAAATTTTTGTTTATACTATTCTTCTGGATGTGGGATGGAAAGGATAGCTTGAAGCTTAGAATAATGAAGTTATAGTATTCTTCATTTATATTCATGTAAGATGGGTCTAGTCCCATTTGTTAAAGGGATTGCCTACATTCTACTACTCTTAGATCCTTGGGATCGTAGATATGGATAGGTTCTAGTTCAAGGCCATGTGTGCTATGTTGTATTGTAAAACGGTAGAATGAAAAAGAGGCATAAAAATTATTAGACCAAATAAATAGTTAAGTATGGTAGAGGTTTTTATTAATTTAGTTTAATTAATTTTTATATTGTTTAATTTATTAGTGTTTTAGGCATGCTACAATTTTCTCAGCATATGAAACTTCATAGCTTATGAAAGCTCCATAGTATGTAGAACTTATACTTCATAGCTTGTAAAAGTAGCTTGTGGAAGCTCCACAGCATATGAAATTTTTTTTTAACATATCCATCTAGATCAGAAAAATGAAAATAGGTTATGTAACTTATGTAAAAATAATTGGAACTCAAGTTGCAATCATAAATTATAAACACAAAAGTAAAACTTTACTAGTAGCATATGAAACAAGAGTAGCATTGCAAACTCTAAACTTAACAACATAACAATAGTGATGGAAATTTTTATCTTGCACTCAACTTGCCTTATTTTCTACATGTTGGGGTTTGGATGTTAAATGGCAAAAAATCTATAGATGGGTTTAAGACCAAGAAGTCAGGTGGAGGCCCTCCTTCTAGTGCTAGAAACTGTAACAATGGAAAAATTTGATGTTGAAAAACCAAATAACTCCATACGGAATAGTTTAACCCATAGATCCACATGCCTCAAAAAGGATTTGTGAGCACCTTAAGGAGATCTATTACTAATATGAAATGCAAGTAGAACATGCAAAAAGAATGTGTGAATAATAAAGTCTATGTCAAAATATAGTTGCAAAGAATAGCAAGAAAGTATGTAGAATACTACAAAATTTGTATTAACTTTTAACAAATACAGGGTTTAGAGAATATAAAATGTGGAATTGTAATTATTGAATGGAAATTTTGCAAAATGATGCAACGAATCTAGCTTATGGGTGAGTAGCGTGTGTCTTGCACTTCTCTCAAATATGCTAATGTACGCTACAACAAGGTCTTGATGCTCCAAAATATGCTCTTGAAAATAGCACTCGACTCTTGGTTTTTCTTTTGTTCAAAAATTACAAGTTTCAAAGAACTGCAAAAATGCCAAAAGTTCTTCAAATGCTAATGATTTTTTCTTAAGTAGGCCGCACACACTAATTCTCCGCAAATTTAATTTTGGCTAATTTCTACCAAATTGTTGGACATTTCCTGCACTATTTTTTTTATCATTATCTACAACAAGTGAGCAATTTTAATTGGTTTCCTGCTCCCATCCGCTACTCCACATGTGGCATAGCTTGTGAAGTTTTGCAAACAAATCAACAATGTATGGGCCATCAGCGTCTACGACTTTTTACATCCAAATCTACAATGTATGGGCAAATTCTTGTTCTACACACTGCCTCATACTCTATCACAGCATGTGGAACAAAAACATAGTTGTTCAGCGTATGGTGCAAAACCCCAGTTTTGCATCATTTTCAACAATTTTTTCTTCCACGCCAGCATAAACAAATTTTATAGTGTTTGTGTAGTAAACTTCATTTTTACATATTATAATTGTCTACAATTTTGCTGAAACAAGACCACAAGATAGGATTTTTGATAGAAAAACAAGGTAATCATTTCTACGTTTGAATTTCTAACAAATTACAATGATAAATCTAGCTGTAAGGCCTTTTATGTTGGTCACATGAATTTTTGAGGTGTTTCACTCATAGAATTTTAGACAATTCATGAAGCTAGAGTTTTAGTTTATAATTCAACATCACGTAGAAGATCCAAATAATTATTAGGAATAGAGCTTATGTGAGTTTGTCTTAAGTTAATGCTTTTTATATTAGAGACCTTGAAAATTGATTTCTAAAGCTTGGAGATCATTCTCATCTTAAGTTTAGACTAGCATAAGAACAAATGGTTGAATGTAAAAAAGCTTTATCATTTCAGCAAAAAAGGGGCTTACTTCAAGGCTAACTTAACTCTTTTTGAATAAGTAAAACCAAAGATTAGCTTTGCAAAGGATCTCAAAAATTTTTCTAAATCTAATTAATTTTAAAAGGGGAAATTCACTACCTATGATTGCCATGTCAACTTGTAAGGGAGGCTCATAGAATCAAAAAGTAGTTATACAAGAAAGCTCTAGTTGAATCAACTTCACAATATTCTAATCTAACATGTAAGCTCCAAAGGAGTAGCATGTTTTAAAGAATTAGTGATTCCATCAAAATTAGCTCCAAAGTAAAAATAAGCTCTGAAATCATCATACTTCTATAAGACATGGATTCATAGAACCAAAAAGAAGTACTACAAAATGGTTCTATGAGTCAAATCATCATTGAGGAAAGAAGCTTGAATAAAAATGTTGCTCATAGAATAGAATTTTTTTTTGGAAATAAATGCATAAGCAATTTTGCCAAGTCAACTTTCATTTAGACTAAAAGATTGGTAGAGTAAAAAAATAATTCAACAAAAAAGCATACTTTGTAGCTCTTCCATGTCAACTCTAGAGAAAAAAATTTCATTAGTAGAACCAAAATTTCACTCTACAAACAAGTTCAACTTCCATTTCTTCACACCACCGCATTGTGTGATACTAATTTTTAGATTTAAAAAATAGTTCTACAAAAAAGCTCTACCATATCAGCTCTTGAAAAAAAGTGTTACTTGTAGAGCTTAAATTGGGTTCTGAGCAAGTGCAAAAATGGTTCTACCATGTTAGTCGTAGAACCAATTTATAAAGCTAAAACTTAGCCCTATAAAAAAGCTTTTATTGGCTTTGCCATTTGAACATTTATGTACTTTTGAGTTCATAAAATTGAAAAGTGTCTCTACAAAATGGTTCTATCAGTAGCTTAATTATATTAGAAAGGGCATGTCAAAAGCTAAAATACATTTAGCCCTCACTTTTTTGTCAGCTCATAGAACTAGTTCATGAAGTTAAAATTTAGCTCTATGAATAGATGTAAAATTGGTTCTACATGCCATGGAAGCGTTTTTGTAGAACAAATTAGTAGAACCAAAATTTGGCTTTACAATAGGCTTACTTTTCAACTCTACCATGTCAACATTCAAAGGTCAAAATTTTGAAGAGCTAGAAATGTCATATTTAAAATGGATTCTTGAGGTATCTTGCCACATCAGCTGCTAAGAAGATCAATTTTGTAGAACCAAAAAGAGGTTCTACAAAATGGTTCTATAAGGATTCTTAAAATTAACTTTTCCAAGTTAGCTCCATTTAGATAAGAAGATTCATAGGATTTAAAATAGCTTTATTGAAAATATACTTTTTGACTCTTCCAAATAAGTTGTTAGCCCTAATTTATAGAACCAAAATCCAACTCTATAATGAAAGACACAAAATAGTTTTGCAAGCCACATCATTGTCAAGCCACATTAGCTTTGTAGATAAAGCATAATTCATAGAGCTAAAATTTGATTTTATAGGTGAGTGTAGAAATGGATGGATCTACCATGTTAGTTTGTAGAGGAAGCTTATAGAACCCAAAAAATAGCTCTACGAAATGGTTCTATGAGCTAGTACAAAAACATACCTTACCATGTTAGCTTCTTCATACAGTGGCTATATAGAAGCTAATTTCATTTCTATGAATAAGCTTAAACTAGTTTTATGAGCCACATCAACTCAGTGAATCTACCTCATCATGTCACCATTTAGATAAATATTCTCATGTTTATAAGAATTAAAAAGCCTCATCTACCATGTCAGAGTTTAAGAAGAATGAGTTCACAGAACTTGAAAATGATTCTATGAATAAGCTTCTAAATGGTTTTACCATGTTAACTTTGAGAAAAGAAGATTTCTTGGAGAGGTTAAAATGGTTTCTACAATGTAAGATCAAATTGGTTCTACAAGACATGTTAAGATAAAAGCTCACCTCGAATCCACCAAGGATTCAAAGCTTAATTTACTCACATGCACATTATATTTTAATGTAGCTTAGCATACTACAAAGCTAAAAAATACAATATGACTTATAGAACCAAAAAATGGTTCTATGAAGAGGCTCTATGAATAGTCTTCCACATTAGCTCTTCTATAGAATGAATTTGTAGAACCAAAAAGGAGCTCTATGAACAAGCTCAAAAATGATTCTAGAAGCTAATGTGAGGATAGGCCTTTAATGAAGTAGCTCAAAGAAAACAATGCTCATGACATGTGACAAGACTTGAGTCAAACAACCTATCTAAAACTAATGTAAAGAAAAAGGGAAGATTTCAAATCATAGAGCCATAGATGAACAAAGCCAAGAACTGAAACAGAGCTAAGAGTAGCACAAAGCTATCATTTAAGCTCAAATTAAAGACTTCAGAAAAATAAGTCTTATGTAGAAGATGTACAAAAAGATGTTGGAATCATTTTATTTAGTTAGAGCTAAAATAAAACTATTACCTTGGTTCAAACATGGTTACTTAAATATGAAGATCATAGTTACTAGTATCATGAATGAAGTCACCAAGGAAAAGCTTGAATTGAAACATGTTTAAGCTAGCACACTAGCCACTTTAACAGAAATAACAAATTTCTCAACTGAATTAGCTTTGGAAGAAACAAGCACTGAAGAAATCCTTAAAGAAGCTTAATGATACTATTTAAGAATTAGTGAATCAAGTTATTAAGTTTCTTCTTAATCATGAAAGGTTATCTTAACAACTATTAATTTAAGGGCTCTAGATTCCGAAAATGAGGAAAATTTACCAAGGAACCAAACAACTATCCAATGTCTTGCAGTTATACAAAGATAAAATGAGGCATATTGCTCCTTAATTTTGTAACTATTGTAATTTCCAGTGGCTAGTATATAAAGGCAAGAGCAGGGGAAGAAAAAGGGATTGATTTTTAAAGGAGGAGCTTCTAAAGACTAGAACTAACAAGAAAAATTGTAAATACTATTTCATATAATGACATTTAAAATAGGTTTTATCCATCTCTTTTAGCTTTCATCTCTTAGCTAGTATTCCTAGTTGAATATCTCTTCCTATCTTATCTAGCTTAAATATTGCATAATTACAAATGAATGGATTACTAGTTTTGGTATAGGTTTTTTTCTCTATTAGTGGATATTTTACTCATTTTTTTATTCTAGTTGAATGGGATAGATTTGATAAGTATTAGTTCTAAATTAGCTTAACATAGGAATATTGTCCTCTTTATATAACTTTGAGCTTATCAAATAATTTCTCTACCTTAGTTTCCTACTATGTTTAGTGAAATATTTGTGGTTTAGCATTGGGAAGTTAGCTAATAAATAGCTCAAAATTTAAGACTGATGTTTCCTATTAAACTGTTTATTCACTATATATTTATGTTGTGCAAGATTTAAAGCTAGGATTAACAAAGAGCTATTCAATTTCTATAATTATGTTAAGAGATAGCTAGGAGGGATAGGCATCACCTACCTATAAGATAATAATTTCTTTGATATATTTTTCTATTTCGTAGATAGATCTTTATTGTTAAACATGCTTAGTCATGTTTAGCTCACTAGAAACCAGTAGAGGCTATTTGGGGATATCCATGCCTTAGTGGTACTAGAGACTACAAATGACCTAAAAAACATTTGTTAGAATTATTTCCTTGTTGGGAGTGGGGTCACATTTTCTTGTACTCCTCCAATAGTCTAGTTGGTGCTATAAGGAGAGCCTCTTTTTGTTAAAACATATTAAAATTTATTAGGATATATTAGCTTGAAATTAGTTATAAGTAAACTAGATTAGCTATTTTAGCTCATGAGTGATTCCTCAAATAAATGAGATGATTTTAAAAGCCTTATGAGAATATTTAAACTTAAGTCCATAATTTCATTAGCTGAGGAATTTGAGACTATAATTAGAAAATTAAGTATTGAAATAAAGACACAACATACTAGGGTTTCACCTTTAATTAAGGATTTATCTGTTAACAGAAAAGATAAGTTAAATTTAGGATCATCTAGTAGAAATTATAGCTTACAAATAATGATAAATCCAAGTCTTGTTAACCCATTTCAACTACCTACACCTTTGATGTTTAATGTTTATCATGATATCCCAAAAGTAGCTTACAAATATCTACCAAAATCATATAGCCTTGGTAAAGGTTATTTAGCAAAGGAATATTTACACCTATTTGAGCTAGCTTTTGTTCATATAAATATCCAACATTAGGATCAAGTATGTTAACTATTCATAGGTAACCTTAAAGACATTACTCAAGTTTGGTATTCAAACCTGCTATATAATAGTGTTACTAGTTGGGATGATATGAAAGACTTATTCATAACCCAATTTGGTAATCAAATTAAGAAACATTAGCTATATAGTGGGTTAGTTTAAATAAAATAAGAAAATAAAAAATTATTTAGAGAATTCAACATTAAGTTCCAAAGAGTATGTGGCTTATTTCAAAATCAATTTCAACCAAGCAATGATGTTTTAGGGGATACTTATTTAAATAATATAGATCCAAGAATCTCAATTTGGTTACATAGAACTCAAAATGTTAATACTTTAGTAGACCTTTACAATGAAGCTATAGAATTAGAAAGCCAATTGAATTTAATCCCAAATAACATACATCCTTCTATGAAAGAGCCTCAAAAAGGAATATTTCCTTTTCAAAATTTAACTTAACCTAGGACATTACCTTCAATCAATGGTTTCATAGAATTATAAAGTAAAAATCTTGATAAATATAGTCTTTTAAAAGAGATTCTCAACAAATATATCAAGTTAGAAAAGGCTATGTCAAAAATGAAAATTAAGAAATATAGGAAATTTAGACAAGCTAGAAAATTAGATATCCAAATTAAACTTGAGGATACTAAAGTAATTGAAGCCTTGGCCAATTCAAACTTAATAGAATTTAAAAAGCAGTATAAGAAAGCTATGCACCCACCTATACATTACCTAAAAAGATCTTTTAGGAGTGAAACATCTAAAGGCTCAGAATCTGGATACTCATCTAATGATGATTTCAATAACAATGAAGAGTCTAGATACAAACTTAGAAGTATTAGAGAAAGAATGACTACATTTATACCTCTAAATATAATATTTGAACTTGATGGGATGTGATATCATGTCCGTTACGATATCGCATACGTGATATTGCGTCTTCCCTTGCGATATCGCAGTCCGCCGCAATATCTATAAATAATCCTAGAATAGAAGTAGCGAAGATTTGGCAGTTTTATCCCTCCAGAGATAGATTATTTTTCCTGTGTCTACCCACAGTGTGGTGAATGTCATTGTACAACATCCTTTATTCGAGTGCGGCATACTTGGACACGCATACGACCGGCAATAAAGATCGAGATTACTTCATCATTGTAGCATTTACTTTATTATTTATTTATTCAATTGTTATTTATTGCTTTCATAATTAGTCTCTCTTACCCTTATCTCCTAGTAACGCGGAATGAGTACGACTTGATTACGAGCATTTAAGTGTGACTACTTAGTATCCTAGTGGCGTACCTAGGATTTGGGCTTGGTAATCCTAGTGGTAGTCGTGCACGAAGTTCAAGATGTGTACGGATGATCAAGGAATCGGCTACTCATCACACTTAGGCTAGATTAGATTCTCTTACTCTTTTCCTCCTAGCTTAGCATAGTTAATATTATTTTCCACTGCCTTCAGGAGTAGCATTAGATTAGGAACCACATCATACACCTCACTCTGGACTAAACCATATGTGACAAAGCTAATACTAGTTCAAGCAGGAAGACAGTGAACTGTGACCTAAGGATAACTATCTAGGTGACACAACTAGTCCATCCATAGAGTTCGACCGGATTGCACGTGAGAACGCTTATATTTGTATGGTTGAGTGTAGGGGTATCTCGCCACTCATCATAGGCACCATTGCTGGGGACGATGCTAGTTATCTAGATTAGTTATATCATACAAGGTTGCTGTAAAGAACTTAATGATATAACTCTTAAAAAGGAGTAATTATAAAAAGTCACATAAATTCACACACAACAATGCCTCTCGTACAAGATGATAATAACGCCACACTTAGTGAGGAAGTTCATTGGAGAACCAACAAACTATATGAAAATGAAGATTGGAGTATACAACCTGAAGTGGGAGTTTCTTATAACCATGAATGAAAACAACATCATCACAACACATGAAAGCCTAACTTACCCTATGATTATGAACCCCTATTGGCCACTACAAGCTTAACGCAAATACAAGAGGCTGTTCGAATCTCATGTAGGCATCGTAAAGAGAGTCGTCTACCCAGGCTCGATTTAAACAACTTTCCTAATTTTTCAGGAGCCTATGACTTAGATCTGCATCAACATTTACTAGCCTTCTACAATGCCTGCACATGGAATAACATTGATAACAGGTGGCAAAAACTTAAGCTCTTTCCTATGACACTCATTGACCAAGCAAAAGTATGGTATAGATTGTTAAAACCAAATTCAATACGACGCTGGTCAACAATGGTAGAAGTCTTTAACAAAAAATATCAAACCTATGCAAGAGTCTCAGCCTTGAGGAAACAAATCCAAGGATGGAAACAAGCACAACATGAACCCTTGGACACGGCCTTAGAAAGATATTATGCACTGTTAAACAACTATCTAGGCCATGGGTTTTCTGAGGAAAGGCTAATTTACCATATCATTGATGGGCTACGTAATGCAACCAGAGAGACCTTAGGAACATATGCCCAAGGTCAACTATATGAATTACGAACCCATCAAGTTCAAGAGCTTATTAAGAGGGTAGCAAAAGAAGAAGGAGAAATCGCTCAATGGGAGAGTGTTGAAAAACATCAACGGGACTTAGAATTCAACTTAACAAGGGTCCATGATCATAAAAAGGAGAAATCAACCAATCTCAAGGTGGAAACATCATCTTTGTCAATACAAAAAACATTAGAAGAAGCTGAGGCAAAGATCAATAAAATGTTGGAATGGATGAATCAAAAGTGTGGAGAATATACCAACATCATTGGAGATAGAGTTTTGACAACCCAAGAAGTAGGAAGAAATAGTAGACAATCAAAAGGAAGGGATAAAGAAAATAAGAGCTCAACTGCCAATCATACGTATGAATGCAGCATATGCTTGTATGATCACCCCAAGGGCCAATGCCCAATATTGTTACATCTATATGCACATTGGGGAAATACGTTACATCTAGAGTTCATACAAAGATACTGTGTTCGATCACAGTGGCAACAATCCCAGTCATGGGGGAGACCACCCTTGGACTGGAGACACCCTTCATATTTTTTGAGTCTAAATTCTTATCATGTTCCACATCTTGTTTCTACAACTGGGCCAACATACTCTATCTCACCACATTACTATTCTCCACAATATTATCAACCCATGCCTCCAACACAACCACCATCTTGTGCACCTTATATTCCTCCTAACTTTCAACATTCTCATCCTTTCCCTCCTTCCACAGTGCCACCAATTGTTCCTAAGGTGCCTGCACCACCGTAACAACCCATGAACAACACTTTTGCTACTGCTACAAACAGTAGTGAAAAGCCTCCTCAACATCAAAAGCGTCATTTCTTTAAACATGGCCGTAAGAAGGGAAAACACAATTTCAAGGCCACGACACCTTCCAACCCAGCACAAGTCCCACACTGTGGTGCACCCTTACCTTCAAATCCAACGCCTCATGTTACTTCATCCAGGCCACCAACTAACACTCCAACAATCATACGGCCCAATGAACACAGACATGGAGAGCGACAACCCAATCCTTGCATACTATCTAACGGTCCCAAACATCATAGTGGGTCAACTCATTATCCAGGAATTGCATCGCATAAAGTGCCCCACTATTCTTACTATAATCAATTGTGTGAACCCCAATGGGGTAAGTATGAACCAGTTCCAATATTTCCAACATGCAAGGATCCTCATCTTTCATTTATTAATCCTTTCCATGCTCAACTGTTTAGTTATGGGGGATATCCCCATTCTAAATAACAAACAAGATTAATAAATATTTTTCATTTTCTTTAATTTTACAACTTTTTTTTTCTAGTTTTTCATTTTTTGACTTTTTTTTTATCTTTTTATCTTTTTGTGTTTTTGTCTTTTTACGTTTTTGTAAGTAATCTCATCTGCGAATAAAAAACTCATGTGGATTGTTGGTTGAGGTGTGTTCTATGTTATTAATTCTTGAGTGATCAATTATTTGGAATAGTGAGCCCATTACACCCACTCATTCACTCTACAAATAAAGAGGTTCTGTTCAGGGGTATAGTGATATTCTTGACGTTTTTAAAACTTAAAATTAATTTTGTGTTCATTGTACCCAGAATGAAGAAGGATGGACCAAGAAGGAATGAATAGGGTGTGACATTAAGGGGACTTGCGGATTCTCTTTGGTGACCTCTGTGGGAGTTATCATGCAATGTGGTTGCACTAAGATCCTTGTAGATCTAATAAAAAATGGGAGTAAGAGTAATCAAAAGGGCACTCAAAAACCAAACACTATTCTAGGGGGTCCCACTAGAAAGACATGCACCCATGCCTGAAGGTTGGCGGCTTCTCTAGATTCAGTAAAGTGAAAAAGAAAAAAGAAAAGAAAAAGAAAAAACAAAGTGCCATAAAACAAAAGTCACTCCTCCCTTCCATAAAACGCCAAGTGATCATACACCTTGTTCTTTTGGTACTCTCATAGTTGCTCATCATGGGATGAAAGAATGTGATGTCACTGTTTAGAAGGATGGACTTGGTCCTGATCTTGGAATGATTGGGTAATGACACCTTAATCATGCTTTACACATAGGATTCATTGTGCCCTAGGTCAGTTACCTCATGTCCCAATCTCTATAATCCCTTTCTATAGTTCATCTCATCTCATTGTTCATGTAATTTTAGCTCATGTCCCATGTAGCATAGAATTTTCATCTCATTCCGGTGATATTTACATATGTGTGTTTTGTGGAGTTAGTGTGGATTACATTTAACCCTTCTAGTGCCCATAGACACTTTAAGTGTGGTTACACAAGGGCATTATAGGTTGGAACCTACTTTGGGGAGGACCCACTTGTGTAATATTTTGTAATCTTCACTTATTACATAGCTCACACACTATTTCTTACCCTTAGCTTAAATTTTCAATTGATTTTCTTTCCCTACTATTATCCCTCTAAATTTTAATGTTCCACTGTACCATTACATTCCATTTTTTTCATAATCACCACATTTTTATTGCTAAAGTTCATATCATTATCATTAAGAGTGCCTCTCGAATCAATGATATTACCCTAGAACATCTTAATACTTGCAAATTTCCTCAATATAAAACATTAATTTCAAGAAAATCATTCAAAATTCAGTATTTCCTTGGTGTCTCACATCACTAGGGATGAGATATCACGTATGTGATATTGCATTCCACGTGATATTGCATACGTGATGTATCGTACACGATATCGTGTCCTATTTTCCTATAAATAGGTACCCCCACCGCAACACTTAGCATCATTTTGCCATTCAGACGGGGGGAGTTGTTGAAAATTTTCTCTGCGACTTGCAATTGTATGACCCTCACTTTTTCACTCATATCTCGCTCATTGGTACTCCGATTTTAATTCCGTTTGAACCTGGAAGTGTTCAGTTTAGTCATGGGGAAGAGACACCTGTTGAAAAGTGCTTAAATTTTTTGAAATTTATCATCACCAAAAGGACATTAGTTAGGGTAATTAACTTTAACACTTAGAGTAATTGTGCCAAAAATCATATGACCTTGGGTACACTAGGAGACTAAAATGACAACCACCTAAGTCACAAGACCCATTATTACAATTTTCGGGCACAATCATACATTATAACATAAGATCTTTAATTAAGGAAAGCAGTAAGGTATAAATTGACTTTAAAAATAGCCTTACTAACGCTTGATCCATGTGATTGTAGAATGACCCTAAAACATGCACAGCAGGAGGGTCCTATTCAAGGTGGAATGAAACAATCTCAGAGAGGTGGAAGACAAGGTCCTACCAGACAACATGCAGAATAGGAGGTGTAATCATTTAGCATCCATCAAGATGAACCTCCTATTAGATGGTTTGGGCAACCAGAAGGAGTAGCTGCTGCAGCACCTGAACCGAGACAACAACTCACGTTGCCCCAAGAATGCATTTAGGCCATCCACGAGAAGTCCACATTTGCTATGGTGATTATGGAATTGAACTTTAAATCATTCATAGAGTTCACTCCTGAGGCTGTTAGGGATCACCTCAAAGGGTCTCCCTTATGGCCTGTCCTCTCTGAAAGTGGTGCCTAGTACTTAGGAGAAATGTACTAGTTTTGGCACAATAGGGAGCAAGGCACCATGGTTAACATTTGTGGTGTGACAGTTGACTTCTTTACATAGGTAATTTCAAAATTGTTAAACCTTTCGAATATAGGCCCCCATGTTGCTTGGTTATCTACCCGTTCAGACCTTGATGTGCGAAAGGATTGGTTAGAGAAGGCTTATGGAAGAGATAAAGCTTTTGATGAACTGACGACGGAAGAGAAAGTTTATTTCAAAATTGGAACCTATCACCTCTTCCCCACAAAAGGTTTGAAAAGAATATCGACGTATGTGACTAGAGGATGTGCAGTGTTGATGGGAAATATTAATGCTAACCTTCCCCATATATATTTGACGGAGATCCTAAGTCTATTTGAAGAATGGAAGTCAAGGAAGATGGCGCTACCCTTCCCCTGTCTTATCAGAAAACTGTGCCAACGGGTTAATATTCGGGGATACACTAATGAAGTCCTCCGAAAAGCCTAGAATGCTTCTTATGCTAAATTTTTAAAGGTGCTAGCTCCAAGAAAGATCACTGGCAAGGAGCTGAGACTAGAACAAGAAGAACAAGAAGAAGAACATGTGGTTGGAACTAGTCAACCTCCAGCCATAGGTCCCAACCAACAACAAGAAGTAGGGCCTAGCATAGGTTAGGATTAGCCACCACTGCCACAATACTATAGACCATCGATGGACCATCTTAGGGCCATTGCTGAAATGGTTAGTTGGGGAATTCCTGATGACACAAGCCTCTTCCACATCTTCGACGATGCCATTCAACCTACAATTTTGCTAGATCGCACAAGGGGTGAAGTCTCCATTCAAACAAGAGGAGGGGAAAGTAGATGTTCACAACAAGTCTCAGGAAATGCAGCATCTTTTCAGGTGTAGTTAGAGACCGGTGAAGGGGCCACTGTGTTGGTCATGCAACACCAGAATGCCACAGGAGTTGTAGATGTGGCCTTAGACCACATCAAAGAATCCTTCAACATACCTTTTGTGCAACTGGAATATCTTACAAGAGCATGGGATGTTCAAACTTTGGTCAGAACCTTGATGACTCCTACAGAACATGAGGATGTGCTTGATAGATTGCTCCAAACAGGGAAAGTAATGACGTCCCTGTTTGACATCCCTGAGGATGTAACAAAAATTCAACCAGACCTCATTTTCATGAAGGGAAAACTAGTCTTAACAAAAGTAAGGGTAGAGCATGCTGAAGCTAAAGTGCAGAAACTATAGGAGTAGCTCGTGGCCTTACAAGCAGCACAACGGGACCCCTTGCAATTTGTTCCTACAACCAATTAGAAAATTTTAGAATGGAGCAACTAACAAAGTTTATTGCAGAGAATAAAAATGTGGTATAAGAAAAGGAGACGATTGTTTAGGATGCATCTGTAGCACAGGCGCAAACCCATGCGTACCTTAAGGAACTCAAGACCCTACAAGAAGAGAATCAACAGCTTGCGATTGACAATCTTCAGTTGACCACTGTAGAAAAGAAAAAGAACATTCTTGATGAACACTTTCATCAAATACGAGAACAATTCATTCGGGTCAACCAAGATGTAAGCTATTTGGCTAGAGAAAATTAAACCCTCTCGATGAAGGAGGTACACGCTATTCGCCAAAAATTAGCAATTGAAATCAGTGTGTGGAAAAATGAGGCTAAAAAACATGAAAAGCTAAAGGAGAACTTCCAAGATCAGGTGGGGATGTACAAAAAAATCCTTGAAAAGGAGATCCATATGGCCAAAGCCCAAATCAACATCATCAGTGCTCAACACATTGATTGGCAGGCCATATTGGACAGATATGCTTTTGCCCACCAAGTAGAAGTTAAGAACCAGGACCTGCAAATTCATGACTTGACATAGTACATGGAGTTGGCAAACCTCAAATATGCCAACCTTGCCATGTTAACAGCAGGGCACCCGAGAACAGAGCTTGAGCAGTAGGTAGCTTCCACCCATATCAAATATGAACCAGAATTTGTAGAATGCAAGAAGTTGGCAAAAAAATTAGATGTTGCAAATTCTAAACTTGAGGTGGTAAAAGCCAGCTACCAAGGATAGAAAGATGTCATAGCTGACTTGGCTTGATGGCTAGCAGACCTTCACAAATGCAAGAACAAAGCCAGAGCCTATGAAGAGGAACGATGGGTGTTCACGGCATGGTATGTCAAAGACAATCAGATGTTTCCGCAACTACCCTATCCGTGGGAAGTGCCAACTTCGTCAAACATCAGAATATTAGCATGGACAACACAAGATCTTTAGACTGAAGAGGAGAAGCTCCAGGCCATACTTTAGTGCAATAAACCTTCAAAGCCTGGAGCATAAGACAAAGGGAAGGCACCAATGTAGGAGCCATTGCCACTAGGAACTACATGAGTTCCACATTTTTGTAGTTGTAGTTGTATATATTTTGTGTGTTTTGTGTTTTCTTCCCACACTATGACATCATTCCATTTTTCTTTCAATTAATAATCCCATACTTATCCACTGTGTAATCACTGTAACTCGAGGATGAGTTTTTATTCAGTCGTGGGGGTATGATGGGACGCAATATCACGTCCATTGCGATATCGCATCCCTCGCGATATCAGGTATGCGATATCACAGTCCTCCACAATATCTATAAATAAGAAGCATCTCTCCCTTGTTTATAATCCTAGAATAGAAGTAGCGAAGCTCTGGCAGTTTGATCCCTCTAGAGATAGATTATTTTTCCTGTGTTTGCCTGTAGTGTAGTGAATGTAATTGTACAACATCCTTTATTCGAGTGTGACATACTTGGACACACACATGACCAGCAATAAAGATCAAGATTACTTCATCATTTCAACATTCACTTTGTTATTTATTTATTCAATTGTTATTTACTGCTTTCATAATTAGTCTCTCTCACCCTTATCTCCTAGTAACGTGGAATGAGTACTACTTGATTACGAGCATTTAAGTGTGACTACTTGGTATCCCAGTGGTGTACCTAGGATCTGCGCTTGGTAATCCTAGTGGTAGTCATGCATGAAGTCCAAGATGTTTACGAATGATCAAGGAATCAGCTACTCATCGCACTTAGGCTAGATTAGATTCTCTTACCCTATTCCTCCTAGCTTAGCTTAGTTAATCTTATTTTCCACTGCCTTCAGGAGTAGCATTAGATTAGGAACCACATCATACACCTCACTCTGGACTAAACCATACGTGAAAAAGCTAATACTAGTCCAGGTGGGAAAACAACGAATTACAACCTAAGGATAACTATCTAGGTGACACAACTAGTCCATCTACGGAGTTCGACCGGATCATGCATGAGAATGCTCATATTTGTATGGTTGAGTGTAGGGGTATCTCGCCACTCATTAGAACCTATTGGGAAACATAAAATTTTTGAAGAAAAATAGAAATCAAAGGAAAAATCTTAATTGAATGAAGAAGACCATCAAGATTTTCACCCTAGAATGTTTAGGAAGTTAGGATTTTATGACAAAGAGAAGTATAACATCATAGAAGATCTAAAGAGAATTAACCCAATATTAGCTTGTATTAATTAATTTAAATGGAAGGATACTCTAAAAAAATTTTAAAAGAGATTAAGAACAAAAAGAAGGTGAGTAACATTGTCAAAACTATATTTATAGCAATGATAAACCTACTATCAAAACATAGCTTGTAGTTGATAAAGATGCTTCATCTTTATTAGTAAGTCATAAACTAAAAGGCATATATCTACATAATTGTTTAGTTGATTCAGGAACCACTTCAACATTAATGTCCTTATTAATATGCAATCAACTAGGATTAAAATAGGAATAATAAGATAAGAAAATTACCCAAGTAAAGAAGAGTAGAGTTAAGATAATAGATCAATTTCCAAACATGTCACTCCAATTAGCTTTAGATCCCAATATCAAAATTAGAATCACAATTTAGGTAGCTGATATTCCTAATTTCTATAGTTTATTATTGTCCAGAAGTTAGATTCAAAATTTCTTTGGGTATATAGCAATAGTCTATTTAGATATGTGGTTGCCATGGAAGGGAGAACCAAATCAAGTTTTTATATATACTGAATCATTGATGATGAAGAATGTAACTTTAGATGGGAAAAATAAGAAAATTAAATAAAGGAAAGATGAATTAGGAGTTATTTCAATTAGAGAAATACAAATTATGCATTCCGATAATCAATCAAAATAATTCTATCAATTATACTTTGATGGAGATTATAATTCTATGAGATCAAGAATTGGTATTATTCTAATCAATCTAGGAAATTAAGTGAAATCAAAAGCTATATGATTGAAGTTTTCTTGTACTAATAATAGAGCTAAATGTGAAGCTCTATGTAGAGGATTAATAATGGCTCATAAAATGGAAATCCTAAAATTAGAAGTAATGGAGATTTGCAACTCTTATGTGACCAAGTTAGAGAAAATTATAGTGTTAAAAGCTCATTCCTAAGGATTTACAAGAAAATGGAAACAAAATCACTTGGAAGGGTTACGGAATATAAAATTGAAAATATCCCAAAAAAAATAAAATTACAAGGCTAATGAACTTGTGGTGGCAACTTCAACTCATGACTTGCCAAAGATAATTGAATGTTATAAAGTGATAATTAAATTAGAGCTAGAACCAGTGGCCCCTAATAATAAGGATTTTTGATGTAGTGGTTGCACCTCAATAGACCCCAATAGGATCCAATCCATAACTTCTAAGGAAATCTACCTTAGAAAATAAGAAAAACACAATAAAATGGAAAAAATCTCCATTATTTTAAGATAACTCTCAAAATACATATAAAATATAGCAAGGATGAGGAGCCAAGCATAACTCACAACTCTCCCAAGGATCTTAGAGATCATACTTATCCTCTCTTAACCTTCTATTACTCACAATGGAGTCCAAGCTTAAGACAAGACACTTATAAGAGATTCTCCTAATCTCTCTCAAGTGCTCTCCCTTGCCTTTCACTCAACCTCCTTGCACAAGCTCTCTTCCCTCAAGAGCTCTCTCTCTTGCCCTCTATTGGGATGTTTGGCCTTTTGTGCATGCACTTTAGCCCTTGGCACTTTCGCACTGGGTGCTTCTCCTTGGCTATTTCCATCTTTCTTTGGCTATTTCGTGAATTGGAATGGGCATTTTTGAAAGTTTCCTCATGCATCTAGGTCATCTCTAGCTTCATGTAAACATCTTCTATGAAATCCCTACTCATGAGACAGACATCTACTATTTTTGGTAGATGTCTTCTATGGACTTGAGACGTCTTTACTTCAACGGAGACATCTTTGGAAAGACATCTATCTTTTTAGGGAGATGTCTATCCTGAAGGTGCCAAAAATAAAAATGCTTGTTTTGATGTCGGGAGCCTATGGATGCCTCCCAAAAAGTCCCCATAGATCTTAGAACCTTCTAAAATCATCAAAATAAGCCAAAAACACCACGAGACATGCCAAAACATCCAAGAATCATCCCCAACAATATCAACTCAAAAAGACACATAACATGTATGGTAGAACAAGGGGATTAGAAGAGGTGTTCCTACACCAATTTCTTTCAATTTTTTGAAGATGATCATCAAATAACTTGATTCCTTAGAAATACAAGAGAATTGAAAGATCAAATTCATGAAAAAGATTATTTAGGATCAAAATAAAGAAGGATAACTCAAAGGATACTACAATTAGAAGAGGAATTTATAAAAAAACTAGTTAAAGGATTAGATGTTCATAGTCCTAAGGATCAATCTTATGAAATGATTAATCTAGGATGTCAAGCCATTCCAAGGTATCTTAATATTAGGATAAAAATTTGACCAAACATTAAAGAGAAAATGATGTAGATTCTTAAAGAAAATATAAATAGTTTTGCTTGGTCATATCACCATTTGAGAATTTTTGATCCTTGTATTGTAAGACATAAAATTCCTTTAGTAAGGAATTTCAAGATAATTAAAGAGAAGTTAAGAAATTTTAATTCAATTTTTTAACCAATAATAAAATCTAAGATTACGAAGTTATTAGTTTCTGATATAATATATCTAATTACATACTGATCCTAGATAGCTAATTTAGTACTAATCAAGAAAAAGAATGGAGATATAAGGCTATGTGTTAATTTTAGGAACTTGAATGAATCTTGAGTTAAAGATAGGTATCTACTCCCAAGAATTGATGAAATGCTAATAAAAGTATCAGGATGTCAATTACACTCATTCATAGATGTATTTTCAAGTTATAATCAAATAATAGTAGATAAGAATGATAGATAAAAAATGACATTCATGAATATATGAGGAGCATTTGCACATAAAAAAAATGTACTTTGGCTTATTAAATGTAGGGGCCACTTTCCAACAAGCTATGGATATATCTTTTAAAGGACGTATTGGAAAAATTGTTGCCATTCATTTACATGATATTAGAGTTTATTTTAATCATGAGATAGACCTTGTGTTTTACATGTAGCAAATATTTAGCAGATGTAAGAAATTTTGTATTTCTTTGAATCTAGAAAAATAGGTTTTTGGAGTGAAGTTCGATAGCTTACTTGGGCATATATTTTATAAAAAGGGGATACTATTGATTAAGCTAGAATTAAATCTATTCAAGGTATAGGACATCCTACAAATAAGAAGGCACAAAGGTTTTTCTTTGGGAAAGTAAACTTTGTTAGAGAATTTATACCAAGATTTAAAAAAATTAACAAAGTCTCTTTCACGAATGTGGAGAAAGGATGTTGAAGTGAGAAAGAACAAAGAATCATTGATGACTTTAGAACAAATTAAAGGAACCATTTTAGAAGCCCCATACTTGATGAAACCAAAATTTACAGAGGATTTCTGGTTATATGCTTTTTCCTCCACAAACTCACTAGCTACAGTATTAACACAACAAGATGAAATAGAAGAAAAGCTAATTGAATTTCTTGGTTACCAATTAAAACAAGATAAAAGAAATTACTTTGAGTTGGAAAAATAATTATTCAGTGTGATTAAAGCCTTGGGATATTTTAAGTATTATTTGCAAAATACCAAGGTTCATATTATGACTATAGAACCACTTGTAAGATAGTTCTTATCACACAATGGAATTGAAATCAAAAGAGCTAATTAGATAATCAATATTTAACAATTTAGGTTTACTGTAAAAACATGTAAAATAGTTAGGAATATGGGATTAGCCAAAATGCTGATAAGAAATTACAAATTGGTATGACAACATAGTAACGTTTCTTTTGAGAAATTCCCAAGGATTTATCAAAAAAAAGAAGGAAAGAGCTTTCATAATAAATATCAAGAAGTACATTTACAGTTAGGCAATTCTATATAGAAAAGATTTCAAAGGTATCTTGCTAGAATATGCATTAAATCAAAAAATTAAAGAAAATTTGAAGAAATTTCATAATCATTAGGACTTGTATTATGAATCTCCTAGGACCACTATGTAACATATATTTAGATATGGATTCTACTAGCCCACTATGTTCAATGATCGACAAGATAAAATTTTGACTTTCTATAAGTGTCAAATCTAGAGGCCAAAGCTAAAAAGGACCAATGCTTCATTGAAACTAGTAATAATATATAGATCTTCTCAAAGGTGGAGATTGAATTGTATAGAATCTATTACTCCATCTAAAGGAGGACATAGATTTATTTTAATAAATACTAACTAATTTAACTAGCTAAAAGTTAATTTGCTAAGAAGAAGTACATTCGATGATCTAATTAATTTTCTTGAGCAACACATCATAAGTTGGTTGATGATGCTATAATCTTTGGTTACTAATAATGGCTCAGCTTTCCAGTAATTTGAGTTTATAAGATGTGCTTCAGAAAAATCAATCATGCTCTATTCGTCCTTGAATTATTATCCACAAGGAAATGGCCTAGTAGAGTCCACAAATAAGAAGCTAATTTCTTATATTAAGCAATCCATGGATAATAATCCTAGAAAATGGCATGAACTATTACAAAGAGCTCTATTGACTAATAGGATTAGGATAAGGAAATCTATAGAAACTACACTATTCAACTTAGACTATGGGTTTTAATGCTTGCATAACTAATACGATTATGACTTTGATAATAGAATATATGAAAAATTATAATCAATGATTAGACATGGAACATGATGTGATGGCTTTATTATTAAAAAGAGAAGCCAAAATTTAGAAAGCCTAAGATAAGCTCTTATAGAATGCAACATTAATGAAAAGATGGTTTGGTCACCAAGCAAGATGGAAGACATTCAAGGAAGGAGATTTAGTATTATTATAGAGAATTAATGGGAAAGATAAAGCTAATAAATTCCAAGCTAGATGAATTAGGTCATTAATAAGCAAGAAACAAGCGGCCAAAAGTACTTTCAAGCTTGCTTCATTAGATGGATAGGTATTAATCTTTCCATTTAATGCTTTTCACATGAACTATTCCTTAGGGCAACTACTCACTTAGAATCATGTAATAATAGCTAACAAAATTTGTAAATAGTTATATAGTATTTCATAACTAATTTTCTTAGGATTATTTAAAGAGAAGAAGATAAGATATAAAATTCATAGTCTGTTATTTCATCAATAGTCATGATTGGAAGATCAAGGCCAACAATAAAGAGATTATTTGTACATCCAAAGAAAGTCAAAATGAAAGCAAGAACTTTTATTCCATAGTTATCTAGATGCTATTCTAAGCATGTACAAACATATATTATAGGGCCATTATTAATGGAACATCTTATAGTTGTCTATTTATAACCTGGCTTTCCTGAATTTTCCATGCTTACAAATGGAAAATACATCCATGTTAGAGAATGGGTTGAGATTCTAGAATGCTTAGACCTTTTGCTGAAGGAAAATTTTAATGTGTCCAATTAAAAATTTTAATTAAGAACATGTTTTAATCAATCAACATGAGAACGACATTGATCTAAGGCTTGAAATCCTAGAAAAAATAAACATAATGAAGAAGAATAGCCCAAGAAATATGAAAGTTCCAAGGATCCCAAGGAAGGATAAAAGTAGTGTAATGAAGTACAGATTGTTGTACATGCTCAAGTTACAACTGAGCCTAAATACGATGGAGCATTAAAATGGAATTTTTTTGAGGAAAATCATAATCACCATACAGTGCCAACCTATATCATCAACTTAGCTTTAGGTTAATCTATTTGAAGCATTATAAGACCATGATTTTTTCATTCTTGTTTAGCCTTAACCTACAAGGATTATTTTTCCACAAAAGTATTTACGGTTTTCTTTTTTATATATATGAATGTTGCAAAAAGAAGGCTATGTTTATTTAGAAAAATTATTATCGCAACAATTAGCCACTTTCATGAAACAACACTAGACTTAAGTTGTCAAGCTCATTTATTTACATGATATGTAATGATTTTTAACAATTGATTTACTTGTGCGATAAGTATAAGCTAAGATTTTTCAAGAAAAAATGATGTCCTACGTAAAGGTAAGCTTCTAAGCAAAGCTTCTACATAAATAATAGAAAGATAAGAATTTTTTTGATCAAATTTTCTTAAATTGAGGGTTTTTAAAGATGAATGGATAACCTAGAAAATTCTAATCTATTGATCATACAAGCTGCTAGAATTTCAGCCAATTCAAAAAGTTAAGGTTTTAGTTTAAAATTCAACATCATGTAGAAGATCAAAATAGTTATTAAGGATAGAGCTTATGTGAGTTTTTCTTAACTTAAGTGAATGCCATTTTTTTTGAGACCTTAAAAATTGATTTGTAGAGCTTGGAGACCATTCTTATCTCAAGAGGGACTGGCATTAGAATAAATTGTTTAGTGCAGAAAAGCTTTATCATTTTAGCAAAAAAGGGCTTGATCCAAGGCTAACTTAAATATTTTTAGATAAGTGAAGTAAAACCGAAGATTAACTTTGCAAAGGGTTCCAAAAACATTTCTAAATCTAGTTGATTATGAAAAGAGGAAATTCACTAAGTATGATTACCACATTAGCTTGTAAGGGAGTCTCATAGAACCAAAAAGTATTTTTACAAGAAGGATATACTTGAATTAGCTTCATAAGATTCTAATCTAAATGTTAGCTATAAAGTAGGAGTATGTTTTGAAGAATCATCTTTTCCATCAAAATTGGTACCAAAATGAAAATAAACTTTGAAATCATCTTAATTTTATAAGAGATGGATTTGTAGAATCTAAAAGAAGGCCTATGAAATGGTTCTATGAACCACATCATCATTGAGAAAAGGAAATTTAACTAAAACTCATAGAACAAAATTTGTTTCTAACAACAAATGCATAAGTGGTTTTGCCAAGTCAACTTTCATTTAGATGAAAATATTCATAGAGTGGAAAAATAATTTTACAAACAAGCATACTTTTGGCTCTTCCACATTAGCTCTAGAGAAAAGTGTTTCATTAGTAGAATCAAATTTAGGCTCTAAAAACAAGCTCATATTCTATTCTTCCACATTAGCTCATTGCATGTATTGGTTTATAGAATCTCTACCACTTTAGCTCTTGAGAAAAAAGTATCATTCATAGAGCTTAAATTTGGTTCTACAAGCAAGTATGAAAATGGTTCTACCACATTAGCAATAGAACTAGTTTATAAAGCTAAACGTCATCCCTATGAAAAATCTTAAATTATGTCTTTCATGTCAACATTTGTGTAGTTGGAAGTTCATAGAATTGAAAAGGAGTTCTACAAAACAATTCTACAAATAGCTTAATTATTTTGAAAAGGGTGCATCAAAAGCTTAAAATATATTCATCTCTCACTTTCATGTTAGCTGTAGAACTAGTTCATGAAGTTAAAATTCAGCTCTAAAAATGAATTTGGAATTAGTTCTATGTGTCACATCAGCTTCTTTGTACAACAGGTTAGTAGAATCAAAATTTGGCTCTACAATAACCTCACATTTCAGCTCTAACATGTCAACATTGAAAATTAAAAATTTTCAAGAGTTGGAAAAGTAATGTTTAAAATGGATTCTTGAGATATCTTGTCACGTTAGCTTATAAGAAGATTAGATTTGTAGAACCAAAAAGAGATTCTATGAAATGATTCTACAAAGTTGCTTAAAATTGGCTTTCCCAAGTTAGCTCCATTTAGATAGGAATATTCATATGATTTAAAATGACTCTATTGAAAATATACTTTTCAACTCTACCACATAAGCTATTATCCCTAATTTGTAGAATCAAAATCCAATTCTACAATGAGAGACAAAATATTTCTACAAGCCACATCATCATCAGACCACGTCAGCTTTAGAGAAAAAGAATCATTCATAGAGTTAAAATTTGATTCTCTAGGAAAGCACAAAAATGGTTCTACCACGTCAGTTCATAGAGGAAGCTTATAGAATCCAAAAAAAAAAATGGCTCTATGAAATGGTTCTATAATCCAATACAAAAATTAGCCTTACCACATTAGCTTCTTTATAGAGTGGTTATATAGAAGCTAATTTTGGTTCTACAAAAAAGCTTAAACTAGTTCTATGAGTCACATCAGCTTAGTAGATCTACCTTGTCATGTCACCACTTAGATAAAGATCCTCAAGTTCATGAGAAATAAAAAGCCCCATCTAACAAGTTAGGTTTTAAGAAGAATGAGTTCATATATCCTAAAAATGATTATATGAATAAGCTTTTAAATGATTTGATCACATCGACTTTGAAAAAATAAGATTACTTGTACAACTTAAATTGGTCTCTAAAACATAAGCTCAAATAGTTTTGCAAGCCATGTTAAGATAAAAGCTCATATCGAACCCACCAATGATTCTAAGCTTAATTTACTCACATGTACATTATATTTGAACATAGTTCAGCATGATACAAAACCAAAAAATATTTGAGTAAGTATTGTATTTTTTTAAAAAATTATTTGAGTAATTATAGTTTGATAATTAGCCAAAGTAGATACTTTATAAAATTTAGCCTTAGCTATTATATACAAAATTGAGCCAAGAAATATGCCTTATGTATGGTGGCTCTTGTGATGGCTTTTCATATCTTGGTTGTTGCCATGAATACCCTATTGCTGTTGTTGCTTCATTCAATTGAAATGCATTTAAAAGTGTCCTCATCTTCTCTTTCTTGATCTAGTAATCAATGATTGTTCGAGATTCTTTGCTTAGAGTTTCTATTATTGATACAGTTCATGGATAGAGAAAAGTAGGAAACATTTATTTGGAAAAGACAAAATAGGCTACAAATTACTTACACTTGATGTCAAATACTTGCATGATATTCTTAAGCTTCGATAGTTAGTCATTTTCTTGGACAAGTTTTCTGTGACTAATCATTGATCTTTGACCTTAATTCTAAGAACCTCAAGTTATACATTAGTAATTTCCAACTTTTATTTGGTCTCTTTGTAAAGCTTAAACTCACCTTCGTATAACAGGTAAGAGCTAGCCACTTTCTTCTCTAATTTTGACCAAGGTTACCTAGAAGTGAGCATTACTAGATTAGCATATTATAGATTGGTAAGCTTCATATACTATGTTATATTCTCAATTTGCAACTCCTTCATGCAATTTTTTTCTTTATTGTACACACTAAGTTCATCAAAGATAGGCTATCATGCATTACCTTGTTATTGGAGTTGCTAGAGGGTATTATTCATCTTTGCTTTAGGTACTAGTATCTTCTTTTCATTCATTTTTTTCATTATGGTAACTTGGTTCTTATAAGGATTTTTAACTTTTCTATACTGGAGGGTTTTGTTCTTTTAGATAATCATTTCAATTGCTAACTTTTACCTAATTCTACATATCTTCTTTATTGAGAGACTTCTATTTTCTTCTATCAATCTTCTAATGTCTTAGTTTAGTTTGGCTAGTTACTCTTGCTAGTACTGAAGGTTGTTCCTTTTCCTTTTCTAACTTAACAAATCTTCTATTCTCCTTACTAAACCCCTTATTCTCTTGGTGCACCTAGAAAATATCATTATTAATACTATGTAGCATTGTATTTAAAATGTATTCCAAATGGCATTTTCTTTTTCTTCTTTAACATTCTTTTGTTTAGCTTGAAGGTTCTTACAAGATTCATCCTTGGTTAGCTCTCGTCAAAGGATTCCTAGATAAAAAAACTCCTAGATGTAGTTCCTTTAGATATCTGGATGCCTACCATGGTAGCAAATCTAGGTACAAATATTATAAGAATCTTTAACGATTCTTCAATGTAGTCGATTACCATCTCAACTATTATCTTCTATCCTCTATATGGCATGATGTCCACTTTGCCATCTTCCCACTCTTCTAGTATCATTTATAAGGCGAAAGTATTTCCAAAAATTTCTATCACTTATTAAACAAATAGGGACACTAATACTACTCTAGTAGTAGTGTTGGCATTAATAGTGGTCTAACTTCTTAACATAAATAATAGATTTTTCAAGTCATCCTATGACTAAATCATGGTTTTGGAAACCTTGTTTAAATGGATCATGACTAGATGATAATCCAAAGGTTTACCACTAAGAATTTGCTACTACTCTCTCAACTATCTTAAATGCTCTTTTGTGCCTATAGCATTCTTTGTTGATGGTGATGGGACCTCTTCTTCTTGAAGCCATAGAGATGGTTTTTCCTTCATCATTTCTTGCCATGATATTATCATGACCCTATAGAGTGCATCATTGGCATAGAAATTAATCCCTCCCATTTTGTATAGTTTATAATTAGACACAGGAAGGGGAGTATCTTCCTGGCCTTTTCATTCTCCTTAATATTACTTCTTGATTTCTAGGAAGATCAACTATGGCAAGTTGATAGGAAACTTCCCACTAAGAGTAGCACATAACTTAATAAAAAAGAATGTCATCATATTAGGTTGTACAATTGCATTAATATGGTATGATACTATCTTAAAATAAATTCTTTTATTCTTGGTAAGGGTATCATACTCATGATTAACATCATAACATTTTTGGGTCCACACATTTTGGCTCCCTACATTTGGGTCAATGAACATCTTTAAAAGCTTTAATCCTACATTGGACAATTTCAAGGCCTTCACAATGGCCTCCACCAAATAGAAAATGATAATGTTCTTGATTCTTATTATGGTATATCCTTAGCAATTATTCTAGAAAAGGTACAATTCATTCAATTACCACCTCTTACTCATCAAAATTATAGGCCAAAGTAAGAAATTCTACAGCTTGTCTCTTGCTTCCTATGATGCAAACTTTAGGAGTAGACCAAAGTTTAGTTCTTCAACAACTGAACTCAAAATCTTCTTAGATCAAATATTTTATAAGCAAGCTTCATGAGAGTCACTTCTATATTTGGTGTTTAGTCTAAGTACTTCATCCTACCCAACTTGTTTAGTTTTTAGAATGGAAATCTAATCCACAAATTCTACTTATGGCTTCTTATAAAGGGGCCCAATTGCATGTGTGGCCTTAGTTACTTGCTATTTCCATTGTGGTTATTCCTTTTGGTATTTTTGCTATCCTTGCCTAGCCTTTTAATGCTTTTCCATTTTTTGTATAGGTCCTATCACTTGTGAACCTCATTTTAAAGCCATCTACAAATATATGGATGATCATTGATTAGCCTTTAATATCTATAAGTTTGAGCATTGACACCTTTGATCATCCATAAGTTGGCTTATTTTGTAAAAATATAGTGTTATTACTTCTAAGTGATTATATTTTATCATTTAAAGATCCTAAGGTAGTAATTAATATATTAATATTATAGTCATTTTAGTGTTGCTACCTTAAGCATTTGAAAATGTGAGGTCTTTGAAGAGCTAAAAATTATTAATTTCCATGATAAAGATCATAACTCCATGAGCACATAGGTTTATGAATGGATGAAATTAGGGACAATATATCAGTCTTATAATTCTTTGGATTCTTGGAATTCCAAACAAATTCCTTCTCATTTGAGCACAAATAACAAAAAATGGCTAATTCCTTCCATGTATGTATATGAAATTAAATTGCATCAACATTAATGTATCAACAAGGATGCATTAATGAAGGTGACTATATTGATCCATCCTAGGTTGAAATTTTTTTATTTAATTTTGATCCTATTTTTAATAATTCTAAAGTAATCTTGGAGTTGAATGATAGTCATAAGAGGGATATAAACAAGAGGATAATATTATCAAGATCAATTGAAAGCTCATAAGGTTAATGAAGCTTACATTATGTGAACGGATAATGACTTGAGAGGTTCTTGAGAAGATGAATAAAAGATGATAATGCATTTAAACTTGGAGTTATAGGTTAATGTTTTGAACATGTAGAGGTTTTGTATAGACTATATGTCTAAGAGTTATACAAGTAGATCCTTTACAAAGTAGGCTCTAGTTCTTAGTACCCTTGTATAATCATATTAAAAGATGTCTATAGGCTCACTGGAGATTAAATGTAGATCAAGTCTATATGCTACATCCACAAAACTATTGTCTTTGTAATCCTTTACTATATTAAATAAAATCATTAGGCAATCAAGTGCATGTAGTAGTAAGATAAATAATGTAATAAGAAGGGACTACAAAGATAGGAATGTGAGAGGCTCTACCATGTCCACAATAGGTCTCTATGTCAAATGTAATTAAAAGTACAATCATATATATTTATATCCTAATTTTAGACCAAATCCATACCTTTATCAATGACATCAATTTTCATGATCCTAAACCTACAATCATATGACCACCACAACTACATAAAGGGATCACTACTTAACAAAAGAAAACAAGGAAGCAATTTTGATTAATTAATTACTTAAACATTAAGGTTTAAGGAAACTTGACCATTGACTTGAGGGTATGTTTAAGCATGGGTAAAATATCTTTCTTGAGGATCAAGAACTTAGAAGGGGGAGGAGGAAATAAGTTCCCCAATTAAAATCAATGCAGCCATCAAAATCAAACATAATGTTTATGTGGTTTCCCAACATTGGTAGTCCACACTTGGAGGGTAGAATCCATGCATACCTATGGACATTGTTGCTTCAAAAATGTGGTTTAGAGGGTACCAAAACCTTTACAAAGTTTGAGCTCTTCTCTAGAGTGTTTCGACTCTATGAACAAACTCAACCCCACAAGGTTCCAACAATCTTAGAATGTAGTTTAAAGGATCTCATAATCTTTACAAATGTGAGCTACATGTAAGAGTGTTTTTTCACTTAAAAATCACTCAACCCCTCAAGGTCCCAACAATCTCAATGAATATGCCTTTCTACAAGAAGCATATCAACCTCGTAGGGCTTACAAGAAAGAACAAAAGAATCAAGTAGAGAGTGTAACTAAAATTACAAATTCCTTACAATAGGACTCTTAGTACATATAACACATTACAAATGATGAAACAATGATGAATAAATCAAATTCAATTTTGAAATAGTTAAAGATAGATATTCAATAAATGGTTCATAATCTTTCTCACAAATTCTACTTTGTTTAATACTCTTCGAGCTTCCAAAAATCCCTTGGAATTCATCCAATAGCTACATAATTGCTATTTGAGATGTCTAATTTGAAGTGGATACATTTTTCTATCAACACTATTAATTCTTGAAAATTATCTACCTAGATATGTAGAAATCTACCCTTAGATATGTAGATATGTAGAAATTAAACCTCCTAGACTTGTCAAAATAAGTTAAAAATACCCTCAAACATGGAAAACATCCCTAGAATAATCATCAAAAAATCAACAAAAGAAAACACACATAAAAATCACATATACATTGATGATTCCTCAAGGACTAGGTGATGTCCTCATTTGGGTTGCATGAGTAAACCTAGGTGTATACCTTCTATTTGATGAAGTTATTATAGACGTCTTATAGTAAGAATGACTTCTTAGTTCTCTATCGTTATTTGGATCTCCACTTTGTCCTAGCATGATTTGTAGAGTCTTCTTCTCTTGTGTTAACCTATCATTGATGAGCTTCAAATCTACAAGATCCTTATTAATATTCTCATGAGAAAGGGTTATCTTTTTTACCTTAGCCCTTAGGTTTGATTATTCATTTTCAAGATTTGAGCACTTTATATTATGTTGAGATATCTTTAGTTCTTTAGTATGCATGACCTTTTTCATTTTGCTACATAATAGTTTAAATGAAATTACCTCATTACAAAGTAGCTCATATGTTTCTTTCAAGAATTCTCATATTCTTCAGCTTCATTATCATAGATTGAATCATTGATGGGTTATTAATTTTCCAAGGCTATATATGAAAGATATGAATGTTTGAGGCTATTTCTTATTTCCTCTTCATCATCCCAACTTATATAGATGTTACTTCTTCTCCTTTCTTCACTATACTCATTCTTCTCCTTTCTTCACTATACTCATTCTCTTATGACCTATAAACATTGGGGAATTCAAAGGCCATATGGCCTCTTCCACCACATATCTAGCATTCCATAGAAAATTTATTAAAATTTGAAATCTTATATTACTTAACTCTAGTCTTACCTTTGCTGCTCAAAATGCTACTGATGAGTTGAGTGCATTCATCCAAGATGAATGCCCAAACTAGGAACCTTACATACTTAAAAAACTCTTACATTTGAGTCTTCTAACATGTAAAGTTGATCCCATTGAACATTGGTAACTTGATGTATGATCTTGCTTCAATTGTTCACTCTTGAGTTGTTATAGTCAAAACTAAGAGTACTAGGCTTTGATACCAATTAAGGATCAAGACCTTCAATGGAAGGAGGAAAATAGGTTCCCTAATTAAAATCACCATAGACAACCAAAATTAAACACAATTTTTATGTGGTTTCCTCACTTGGGTAGTTTACACTTAGATGGTAGAATCCATGCACACATGTGAACTTTGTTGCTTTAAAAATATGGTTTAGAGGGCATCAAAATCTTTACAAAGTTTGAGCTCTTCTCCCAAGTGTTTTGGTACTACAAACACACTCAATCTTGTAAGATCCCAACAAGCTCAACATGTGGTTTAAAGGATCCCACATCCCTTACAAACATGAGGTTCACACTCAATTGTTTTATTGCTACAAAACCACTTAGTCCCTCAAGGTCCTGACAAGCTCAAAAAATATGCCTTCCCATAAGAAGCACATCAACTCCACAAGGGTTACAAGAAAGAAGGAAAAAAATCAAGGAGAGTGTAGCTCTAATTAAAAATTCCTTTCAATAGGGCTCTTAGTAAATGCAACAAATTACAATTGATGAAACAATAAAGATCAAGGAAAATTCACTTTTGGAGTAGCCAAGAATAAATATTCAATAAATAGTTCATAATCTTTCTCACAAATTCCACTTTGTTTTATACTCTTTGAGATTTTGAAAACCCCTTGGAATTCATCCAATAGCTAGATACCAACTATTTGAGATGCCAAATTCAAATTGGAAACATCTATCTATCAACATTATCAATTCTAGAAAGAAATATACTTGGATATGTAGACATCTATCCTTAGAAGTCTTTTCAAGGGTTATATTTCTATTGCCAATGTGAAACATCTATCCTACAGGCACATTTAACTTTGAATCATTACTCTAACATTTTAGCATTATGGCAGTTCCTGAAACATCTTCATTTTTCTCAGAGACTTCTCTTATATCCTAGCTCTTATCTTGTCATCCCAAAATAGCTCTCATTCAATTTTAGTTCTTGTTTTGATGTCTTGGATCTTCTTTTCATCTCGATGTAGCTCTTGGAATGACTCAAGATTTGCTATTATCTAGATCTAGTCTCTTGATACATTAAAGCTCTTAATTGTGCTATTTTCCTAATCTCATCATGATCTTAGTCTCACTTAGTCCTGCAAGGTAATAAAAACATATTTTTCACATTTTGCATTTTCTAAGTTTTTTACCATACTAAAAGGTAAACATTTCTAACTCCATAGCCAATGTTAAGCTCATTATAGGACTACCTTTGGGCATGGGTAATATGCCTTTCTAGTCACATAATGAGACTAGTCTAATAGACCTTTGAGTTTCCTAGAAGTATCCTACCTTTAGGAATGGGCAATACATCTTTCTATTGATATCCCAAGAATTATTTTTTCTTGTGAAAATTAATTAATTAATGATTGTACTTTTATTTTTAGAGGACTACCTTTAGACTTGGGTAACACATCTTTCTAGTGATATGATAAGAAAACACTTATTCAAAAACATGCTTCCATCAAAATTAAAACATAAGTATGACATAACCATATGTAGTAAGACTCATATAGGAAGTGTGAAGAATCAAAAGGTCTTCTTGATTTCATAATCTTTTTTATTCTCTCTCCATCCTTCCCACCTTTCTTAAGGTGTAAATATCATGAGTTAATTTTGATTTTGATTTGATAAGAATTGTAGTGCTTCTATGATGAAGATCTTTTATTTATAAGAACTATAAGGATGGATGGCATGGTCTCTCTACTTTATATAATTGCCTACCCAATCTTATTGATATCAAAAGATACAATCCAAACAATAAATTTGTCTTGTACATAAATGAAAATCCTTATTAATGCAAAAAATGAAAATCCACATAAAGGACTTGAGATATAAAATGACTAAAAGATATGAAAAATTTAAATTAAAATAGAAAATTACAAGAAATAGAAAACATATGAAGAATTGAGAAAATGAAAATAAATTGTAAAATAAAAAGATAGAAAATAAGTCCTCATAGAATATTAGATCAAATGGATATCTTCCTTATGACTAAGTTTCAAGATGAAGATATGAAAAATAGAGTAGGCTTGATCATTGGTTGAGGCATCATTAGATTTTATAGCTACCTAGAAATCCTTAAATGTTTTTACCCATTGCATGTTAACCAAAATTAGCTTATACAAGTAATCAACATGGTAAATTTTCATGGTGTATAAATGGAAAGTGGAGTAGATAATATAGGATCATTTTTATAATGTTTAAAACTTTATTTTTTGATGTACACATATGGGATTCTTGTAAAGGATCTTATCTCTTAGCTAAAAATCCACTTTTTATATCCTAGTATCATGATTTTGTTTAGTATATGTCTTGTGCACTTCATTCATCATGAAGTCTATTCTTCTTTCATATAGCATGTTGAGGTTCATGAAGTTTTTCTTTTATGTTAGACTAATTTTTAGGTCAAGTTCAAATGTTGTGTTAAGTATACGTAACTCTACTTGAATGTGAAGTTTTGGTAGCTTTAGATACACCAACTCATAGGGAGAGTAGCCTATAGAGAGTTTCCAAGTAAAGTAGTAGGTCCATAAAGCATCATTATGTTTTGTTCTTCAATCTCTCCTATATCTACTAATGATCCTAGTGAGGATCTATGTGATTTCACCATTCATGATATTGGCTTAACCATTTTCTTAGAGATAATAGGATGTTGTTAGTTTATGTTCCACCACTATGTGTTTTATCACTTTCTTAAACATAGTACCAATAAAATGAGTTTTAGCATAGATGAACCATCAATAATATAGGCTACATCAATGCATACTCATTGATGCAGCTTTGTTGATGTATCCCCATCAATGCATGCTATGATGTGTTGATGTAGGTACATCGATCCTAATGAGTCATTACCTATATAAATGTGTACATTATTTGCATTTATGACATATTTTGGTCTTAGTCTTAGCTAAATTCTTACAATTTCTTCCTTTGAGAGAGAATATTTTTTCTCTAAGTACCCATAGTGTGCATTTATGAGATTGTATGGAATTATATTCAAGTGCCTATGTAGTTGAACACATTTGCATGAAAGGAAATAAAATTGAAATTTCGTACATCCATTGTAGCAGTTAGACTAGTTTAATCTTTCCTTTTAGCACTTTATGTTACATGTAATTTACATTTTTAATCTTAAGTAATTAATAAAATTATCTACAAATACATAAGTACAACAACTTTGAGTATAGCATATCAATGTTTGGTAATCCCAAAAGTGGATACTTGGTATGCCCAATAGTATACACTTGGTAATCCAACAACATTAATATAAGTTCAGGATGTATAGAACAAGTGGAAAAAAATACTCTACATTAGGATAGTTAATAAATTAAATTGTTAATTAGTTAATTAATTCCATTATTAGACCTTTGTTCAATCATCTAACAATTGGGAGAAAAATAATAAAAAATATAAAAAATGAATATCTTATGCCTCAACCACACTTAACCATATGCATAGTTTAACATAAGTGTGGATTGGGAAGGCAACAACTTGCAACTACATAATTCACTTTTTAGGAACATTAGTAACTTAGGTAACTAAGTTCATGAAATTTGATTGAATTGCATGTGAACAATTGTGATTCATATGATTGGGCATAGGGACTATCCACCACTCATCATTGGTATTGTTGCTAAGGACTTAGTTTAGCTAAGTGCACTAAATATTATTAAATGAGAAGTCTATATAAAACCATTATGAAGAAAATATAATAAAATATCTTTCATTCATGATAATAATAACAAAATAATCTTAAGCAACACTTAATACACATTACTAATATGGCTTATTTTCTTAAGAATGAATCTCCATCACATGTCAATGAATTCAATTAATAAAAGAATAGGACTAGGAAGACTATTAGTAAAAAGCCTCAACAGCTTAAGGTGGTCTATCCACATTTGGATGTCTACTATTTGGATTTGACCTTCATTCTCCATCAAGATGAACATTTGTACTAGAGGGACATGGAGGGTAACATTTTGTTACCTCTTGATTAGTATATTCCCACCATGCTCATGGCTAATCTCATAAGGTTGGGAATTGAATCATCAAGCCTAGAGTATGAGATGATATAACATATCTCTAAGGACTATGAACCCTATAATCATGAAGGCACATCATGAAGCCTTCAAGGGTAAAAGAGTTCCACTTCCTTTGTCCATATAATCATGAAAAGAGAATCCTAATTTATTTTCAAGCTTCTCCTAATATATAGACTATTCTCCTTTTGTTGATGATGAAATCCTTCACCAAACGTTGCAATCAACCTTGCAGAACTTTGATGAGGGAAGAATAGAGTTCAAGGCATAAATAACATCAAAGGATAAATCTCCTAGTCATTCATCTAAAGAAAAGGATACATACAAGGTAAAGGATTGGGAAAAGAACCAAAACAGAAGGTCTAATAGGCATTGTTCTCCTAGTCCTCCATCTTCATCATCCTCATCATCATCAAACTTTGATAGAAGAAGCCATGGATAAGATAGAAGAAGAGGTAATTGGGATCAAGATGGAGATTATAGGAGATCCCATAAGGATTATGAAGAGAGGAAGAAGATCATAAATGAGAAAGAAGGCCTAGTAGCACTTATCATATGAGAAATGACCATGATAGGGGCTACCATGAATGAGATGACTATGATGAGCCATTGCTAGCTACTAGAAACATGCTTAATGTTTTTGAAACCATTAGAATTCCTACTAGGCATCAAATGGATAATAGAAT
The DNA here is from genome assembly GCA_015680685.1 of Gnetum montanum. Taxonomy (NCBI): domain Eukaryota; kingdom Viridiplantae; phylum Streptophyta; class Gnetopsida; order Gnetales; family Gnetaceae; genus Gnetum; species Gnetum montanum. The sequence continues at coordinate 1,680,749 of MNCI01016273.1, read as the reverse complement.
TAAAAGGTTAGATATGAATAATATTCTCAAGTTTGAAGGGGGATATAATGGTAATTTATATTTCCATCTACAAGCTTTTCAATGCCTATGCCTTATAGAACATTGGGGATGATTGGCAAAAGTTAAAACTATTTAAGGATACTCATCAAAGAATTAAAATGTTGGTATAGATCTTTGAAACTAAAATTCATTCATAGGTGGAGTACCATGCTGTAGCTATTTAATGACAAGTACAAAATGTACTTTCAATTATTCAACTTTAGGAGAAAATTCTAGAAATAAAAGCAAGGAAATCATAAATCCTTGGATGTAGCCTTGAGTAGATACTACTCCCTCTTGCACAAATGCTTGCACCATGGATTTTCTCAAAGGAAGCAGCTTCACCACATTATAAATGGGCTCCAAAACAAAATAAGAAAAACTCTTTGGATCTATGCTTAAGGAGGACTTTCAAAGAAGAAATCCTATCAGACCCAAAGGCTAATTAATTAGGTGGCAAAGAAAGAAGAAGAGCTTAAGAGAAGATCATGTTCATAGGAGTATAATATAGACTCCTCTATTCACAAATGGGAGGTGTATTTCTATGATATAGAGGATGAAGCACTGTTAGATGAGGTGGTGCAAAAAAAAAAAAAAAAAACCTTACTGATCTAGAAATATGTTACTAAAATATTGGATAAGATGGATAAACTATGAAACTCCTTGGATGAGAATTCGCAAACTTCTTTCAAAATAATGGAGGAGAAGATAGAGTAGGGAAGTAGAGATAGAGATAGAAGGTAATGGAAATATATAAGAAGGGAAAAATATCCATAGAAAGGTAAATCTACAACAATTTATAAGGTTGAAGATTTATTAATAGATGATGAGGAATGTGAAATTTGCTAGTGTAAACATCTCAAGGGATGTTGCCTTATAGTGTCACATCTACAAGAGTCTAGGTTATATGAATTAAAATTGAAGTTGGAAAGGAAGCAACAAACCAAAAAAGTATCTTACCCACAAGGTAATTACAAGAAAAAGTTCCATAAAACATAATATTATCCAAATGGAGCACCACCTCAACCTTAAGAGTAGTATCGACAATGGAAAAATTGACAATTGTGGGGGTTATCACCATTATGGTAACAACATCCTTATAGGTAACTAGATGCTTATGGATATTATGTTTAATAATATGTATTTCCTCATGGCTTTGCAAGCCACACTTCTTTTTCTCACTACTATCCTCCAAAATATCATTGAACCCTCACTTCGAGAGCTAAAGCTTCCTTCACTTATCCTTTTCCATATCCATCACCTCACCTTGCACCTTCTAACATTACTCCCTTACCACCAACATCACAAATGCAAGGGCAAATCCCACTGTAACCATAATAACAAAATGCCACCAGGGTAGTAAACTTATAGCCAAATGATCATCTGAGTGGCTATGAGAATAAGCATAGAAAAAGAGCTGTCTTTAGGTCAAATAGTCCACAAAAGCCCTCATATACATCCACAACTATGAATCCTATATCAACTACTTACAAAAATATCCTTGATCCTCCTTCAAACCAAACATCCTTTAATGTCCATACTATCATGTTTACCCATGCAATCATAGATTGGACCATGGAAAATAACCTTCTTAGAAAATGATCTAATCTTGAGAGCCCTCTTATCTATTTTTAGATCATAGGAAATGATTTTTTCAAATATTTAATGGATTTAAGTTCTAAAGTAAACTTAATTTCTCAAGAGATGTATAAGACCTAGAACCTGTCTCCACTAAAAAAATGTAACATTAGGCTAGATCTTGCAAATTAGTCCATCACTATTTCTTTAGGATTGGTGGAGGACATTGTGATCACCATCTTTAGTTGGTTATACCCAATAGATTTCCTAATGATGCACATGAATAATTGTAAAGAAAACTTTTCTATTATTATGGAACATGATTGGATTAGTACCATTGATGATAAGATGGGCATTAAAAATCTTCCATTGGAAATCTCCAAGGAAAATGAATTTGGAAAGCTTGAGAAGAAGTGAATTCCATACATTTCATATAGTGATACAAGGTACCATTAAATGTAAAGAATATCAATCATGAAAAGCACATTCATTATAGCATGCTGTAAGTATGTTGAAACTTCAAATATTCAAAGGTGCCTATATGCAAGAGCCACAAAATAGAAAGGTACCTAGTAGCTGATATCAGAAGATCACTTTGAATCAACAATATTCATGGAACCATTAGAGCTCTTCACAAGTACTTACGTAGACAACATGGATGAAATGACAATGATTCAAAATCAACTCTCTCACAAAAACATAGAATTGAATTAGGGAGAGTTGGAAATCCTTGATGATTTTATGTAGAATCCTCTTAAACTTAAGGCCTTATTGGTAACATTAAAATATGCCTTTCTTCATAACAAAAATATGATAATAATCAATTTGAATCTTGAAGAACGAGAACTTAGAAGGAGGGTTAAATATGTCCCACCAAATTAGACCCAATTTTTTAAAACAAATTTATGTGGTTTCCTAAATTGGGTACATCCACACTCAGAGAGTAGAATCCTTGCACACCTTTGGACTTTGTTTCTCAAAAAATGTGATTTAAAGGGTTCTAAAACCTTTTCAAAATCTTGAGCTTTGCTAGGAGTGTTTTCTATTAGAAACATACATAACCCAATAAGGTCCCAATAATCTTAAGAAAAGTCTTCTCTCAAGAAGAACATCCAATCCCTCAAGGCTTCCAAAGAGAGAAAGAAATATTAAGTGAGAAAATAAAATAAGCTTTAGATTCCTTGATTTTGGCTCAACAAAAATAATAAACAACTCAACAAATGATAGATAATTTAAGTGCAAAAATGTTTCAAAAATTGTGTACAATGATGGCTTGATCACATGAACAATTCCTTTTTTTCTTTCCAAAAGGGTAGCATCTTCTTTTATAGCCTTGTTAACATCATATGTTCTTTGGAGTTCATAAAATGCCTAGAAATATCTAGTTAAGGCATCTTTCATCAGCTTGAGACATCTTACTAGGTTTTCACATCCTGTAAATAAGATGTCTCATTTGACTTGAGATATCTTAAGTAAGACTTCTTAACTAGGATTGGGACATCTTAATTGAGATGTCTTGCCTAGAAGTCTTAACTCAACTTGAGATGTCTGATATCCTTTTTTGAGTTTTCATGACTAAGATTTGACCTTCTCAATAGAGACATCTTGCTGTAGAATGAGACATCTTGGTAGACTTCATGACATCTTCTTTAGAATTCTAGAGATCTTGCATCATTGTGATTTTCTCCAAATCCTTGAATTTATTGTTGAACTTGAGTACTTCAATTTGTCAAATCATGCTCTTATCTTGGTCTCCTTATATACCTTTCTTGGTCCTGTAAGATCTTACAAGCACACTTATAAATTCTCCATTTTTCAAGGTTTTGACATACCAAAAGGTTAACAAATCTTGTCCAAGACCAAAAAAAGAAGTTGCTAAAGGTAGTAAACAAATGGTTAATAGCCTTTGCATGGTTATATCATGAGCTAGTAAGGATAAATCTATGGATATGATAGTATGAAATCTATATAGATCCCTCTCTTAAACCAAGAGGCAGCTATAGAGGAGATTGAATCCTAAGCTTAAGCAAGTTGTTAAACAAGAAGTTGAACAATTTCTTAAGGCATGGTTCATTTATTCTATAGTAGATAGTGGGTGGGTAAGCCCACTCATCATTGTGCTAAAGGAAAAATGAAAATGATGAGTCTATATAGACTTCCATCTATTGAATATGGTAACATTTAAGGATCATTTCCCATTATCATTTGTTAATCAGGTGTTGGATATAACTGTAGGATATAACTACTACAATTTTCTACATGGTTATAGTGGTTATAACCAAATCCAGATATTCCTAGTAGACTATGTCTATATAACTTTCATAAGTTCCTAGGGGACTTTTACATATAAGAAAATGTCATTTGGCATGTGCAATGCTCCTCCAACTTTCCAATGTTTAGTGCTTAGTATTTACAATAACAAATCAATAGTGGTATGGAAGTCTTCATGGATGGCTTCTCCACCTATGGTACCAACTTTAAACAAGAATTGGACTACCTAGAATAGATATGAAAATGCTATGTGAAGATGAACTTGTGACTTAGTTGGTAGAAAATCCACTTAATGGTCTAAGAAGGCATTGTCTTTGGACACCAAAGTTTAGGAAAAGAGACTGAGATCGACTATCAACACATGTCCTACCTTATAGTATCAAGTTCTAATCAAAAGGAAGATGCTTACTTGTACAAATGCATCATCATTTTGAGACATACCCAACCCACCATCATACTAAATGATAAAATGTTATAGAATTCTAAAGTGTAGTGATAGGTATTGGCCTTTTCATATCTATGAAGATGAGATCATTTTTGGTTGTTTTTTAAAAAATAAAACCATTAAATCAAAGTGGTTCCTTCTAAACCAAATTTTTTTGTCATTAATTGTTGAAGAGAATAGACATCAGAATGCCCTTGCTAAGGTATATGTATTTGCATGTGACTAGTCATTTCCATTATCCACATCCTAAGACAAATCTGGAAAGCATCTTATCCTTTCCTATTCTATCTTATCACACATGACCCTCTAGTAGAATGGAACAATAAGAATAAACAATAGTTTTTTCACTAGGTCAAGCATTACATGGAGATCCAAGACAACCCATACAAGATTTGCACAGATGACCTAGTTTGATAGTGTGTACTAGATGAAGATCAGTTGTGCATCATCCAAGATGCTCATGATGATCCTTGTAGGAGCCACTACACCAAAATAAGGATGGCTTTAAAGATCCTTATCATGAGATAATTTTGTTTGACGATCTTCAGAGATGCTCATAATTTCTTTTGTTCATGTGAACATCATTAAAAGGATGATAGAATTACTATAAAATGGAAAGGTCCCAATAATGGATTCAACCACTATAGCCTTTTGATCTCTAGGGCATTGAATTTATGGGATCCATCACTCCCATGTTAATTGGTAAGGCTTACATCATTCTTTTTGTTGGCTATTGCATAAAACGGATAGAAGTTGCAGCATTATCAAACTGTACATCCACCATTGTAGCATGGTTTGTATAATAATAGGTGTTAAATAGGTTTCGTGTGCCTAGGGTAATCATCTTTAATAATGGAACCCACTTCACAAGATTCACTTTTGGAAACTAAAGTAATTCTTGGGGATACATTATAAACTGATAATCCCCTATCACCCCCAAGATAATGGTCAAGTTAAATTTGCCAATAGGGAGATCATGAGGATACTAAAATGAGCAATCAATAGATATAGAAAGGACTAGAGTACTAAAGTGCTACTCTTTGGGCATATCATTTAACTTGGAATCTTCCTATAGGCTACTCTCCATATGAGTTACTGTATGAAAAGTTACCAAAACTTTTAATCCAATCCAAACTTCATACACTCGCAATAGCCTTTGAGCTTGACCTCAACATTAATCTATCATAGAAAGAACAAATAATGACACTTAAATGTGCTAGCTAAGAATTGACAAGTAGCTCTAATGATGAATGAAGTTTACCAGGCACATTACAACCAATGTCATGATGCACAAATAAGAAGAGTTCAATTTTAACCTAGTAATAAGCCTTTTTTATTGCAATGCCATGCATATGCCACAATGCACTAAGTTTCAAATAGAAAGGACCTTATATCATACATGTAGCTCTTCCTTCTAGAGCCATGACCATATACTATCCATCAAGCCCTCATAAATGTTTGTTGGTTAACATACAACAAGTTAAGAAATTCTTGGAACTCAAGATAACCAACAACACTAACATATCTAAATAGGCTCACTTCATTTTTTGAATCTCCTTCTCTCAACATAGTCATGGGGGATATGGCCATCTGTACTAGCATCATAGTAAAGCTAACCAATTTTTTTGCCTTTTGGTTTGCATTGGTCTTTATATGTTTTCCTTTCTTATATATTTTCTTGATTATTTTATATATTTTTTCTTTTCTTTTTGGATTTATTAATTTCATCTAGTTCTATTGGAGATCTTTTATTTTGTAATTGCCATAGTCAATCTAGAAAATTACCAACATAAGCTATTACTATTATGGTTGATTAAACAAAAGGCCAATTTTTTATTCTTGGATTATGTTCTCTACTTACAGTTTGTCAATTTTCTAGTGATATCAGTTAGTGAATTCATAACATCCACTCATTCTATCTATTCCATGGGAAATTAGTATCTTGAAAGCACAAGGTTCTTTTACATTCAAACTTAAAAATTAATTAATAATCTTAATACTCAATGAACTTGGAAAGGACCAAGTAGAAATGAAACAAGAAGTGACCTCAAAGGAATTTGGATATGATTTCTCTTAGCATCATTCTTAAGATTCTATGATACTCCACTACTATATCATCATTCTAACTATCGACCCTAAAAGAAAGCATGTCTTTGCACAGTGTGGTTCCCATGAAGAAACACAATAGATAGACAAGAATTCAAAGCATACTCATTGTACTGAATAATGAGCTACAAACACTGGTTATGGGGCTGGAATGACATGTTACCCATGCCTAAAGGCACTCCATTAAATAAGACCCTCTCTATATCCTTCTTCTCTTTTCTTATTCTCTTGAATTGATGGTTATCCTTTAGGATTCTTTTAGACTTTCAATCAATGTGAAGAGGGTGAATTTTAATGTGAGGTTACTAAAAAAGTAATGGACTTGGAACAAATTGGTATTATATCATCCTAATCATCATTTCCACTAAGAACCCATGTGATTAGGATATTGATTCTCTCTTCCACATCCTCTCTCTACCATTCATTCATTTCATGATTTACCGTCTTACTACCTCATGCCATAGGAAATTATTTAGCTTTTTTTCTAGACCACATAACCCATTGATAATTTTTCCATTAGTATAGAATTTAACTTAACTCAACCATTCATCATCCTTGAGGTCCATGAACTCCTTATGATGAAGGTGTGCAAGGACATGATAGGCTTATGCTTAAATGTCATCTTCAGAAAAAACTAATGAGCCTGATGTTATCATGTTATGGTCATCTAATTCTTACAAATTCATAGGTATAGGCTTTAATGAACTAACCATTATAGAATTTGTTAAAATCATTAAATATTCTACTTAATTTCAAGCTAATAAAATCACTACCAATATGTCTTCTACTTGAGAATCTTATCATCTTTACCTTGTTATCTTCATACTTTTAATCTATATTCTATATTTATCTTAATTAGCTATACTTTCTTATCCTATTTACTTTACACTATTTTATCTCATGTTACTTCTTTTCTTTAATTGATACCTTTCTCATTAGCTTTAATGTTTAAATCATTATTTTCATCTATTACCTTGTTTTGTCTCATTTTTCACCTTCACTATCAAAATCAAATATCATACAAACATAAAAATAGAAAATATAAAATATATTTAAAAAAAACCATTCATCATTTTACCATAGTTCCATTTACCATATTTCTCAATCTCTAAAACATTCACATAAACATATCATCTAGCAAAGTAATCAAGATTAAAACTATAATCAACATCTTCCCACTACTCCTTTATTCCTTCCCCCATAGATGTCATCTCTTTAGGTCCTATGGTTTCCATCTCTCTTTCCTCTTTTTCTACATCATTCATTTATAATTATTTTCCAATTGATATGAGCAATTTATCTCTTAATCAATCCTAAGCCTAACCAGAATCACGTGACTTATTCTAAATCCATTATTAGCCTAAGCACCATCATCCTAAGCACTCCATTTATGTCTAGCTAGGGGCATTCTAGTTGAAGATGTATTATTATTTATAATTAACATTCAGAATCATAAGAAGTTATGTGACATCATCATGAGAAGCATGTTTCAACTAATAGAGATCAAATAAGGCGATCTTATCTTATGGTATTTCTCAAATGTAAATACTTCCAAGTCCTCTCTTAACTGGCAAGATTTCTTCATCATCATTAAAAACCTTGGGAACAAAGCATATTACATAGTAGATTCAAATAGGAATTAATATCTAAATCCCATCAACCAAGCTTATCTAAAGAAGTAATATATAAAAAAGAAAGAAAAAAAATCATTAGGTTTATTTTAAATGTTATCTTCAACTTTATATATATTTTGTTGTATCATTTTTTTATTTTCTCTCGATCTTTCTTTTTAACATCTATCTATCTATCTATGTATCTATTCATTTTCTACTATAATTCTTCAACATCTCTTCCATGCAACATTTTCTATTTTTCCAAATCTCTACTTACCTCATTCTATAAATATTTCTTTCTATCAATGTACAATGGTAAGGATGTTTATCAGTGACCTACCTTATGCAAAGACTAGTGAGTGTTATATTATTTTTAGTTCATGTAAGGGTGTGTTGAGCTTGAGTGGTATATAAAGAGAATTTTTCATATTATTAATCTATTATTTATTTTTATCATTAGAGTGAAGGATTAATCAGGTTTCCACTTATATGAAATAGAACCTCAACTTGATATATAGATGATGTTCCTTAACTCTTTCTTTGGTTACTTGGTTTCCTATGTTTGCAACTCTATATTTCATACTTTTTCTTTCATGTTGTTGTATTCTTCCTGTAACTTCACTTCCTATCTATCTTACTTCCTCTTATCAACATACTAGTTAGGACTAAGTGACTCTATTTTATTCTATTGAGGGTGTGGTGAGAGTTTGAGTGAGCGACAATGTGAACACTAATCAATGATATTCCTTTATACATTTTGTGTATAGGATTTATCCATGAATCTTTTTAATGGCATAGCACCATGGTCATAATTGGTATTTTAGTTATATTCTGATATTCTTTTCTTATTCCACTTCTTTTCTCTTTCTTTCTTTTTACAAGTTCATTACCAATTCATCATTCATTATCTTCTTAATAGATTATCCTTTAACACTTTGGAACATCTATTAAGATAGGGGTAATGTTATACCTCTTTTTTTTATTTCATTGACTAGAATAAGTGTGGTTTGGACATTGTTACATCCACTTGGACCATCAAAATTCCCTCAAAATCATCATCAAAATTCATGTTTAGGGCTCTTAAAAGATCATTAGAAGATGTTTCTAGACATGATCTAGCATATGAACATTGGGTTTGAAGCTTTTGGCAGTTTCAAGAAGACAAAAATGACAAGTGTCATTCAAGTGATATTAGGTTTAAACATTAATATCACCTCCTAGCTTTACCACTACAACACCACACATAAACTTATCTTTGAGACCTAATTCTGCCTCTATCAATCCTCTAGCAAGCATTCTACATTAGTCCAACAATGAGGAGCATTAATTTTGATGGCTTTAAGAGATATGAAATAACACATTTTGTCAATGTGTTACTAGGTGATGCTAACTATAGTCAGTATCACATTTAGCAAGAAAACATCAAATTTGACATCTAGTAATACTTTTCAACCTCATATGACCCCCTAATATCCATTTAACATTATCATGACATGTTTGACAATATTTTAGGCATCAACAGTAATTGCTAGGATTTCAAAATGTTAATTAGAAAGGAACTGCATTTGCTAGTGCTAACATATATGGTGCTAATGCTAGCATCAATGCTATTATGTTAGCATCCTGTATCATTAACATCATCTACCCTACATACATTTTCTTTCTTCTTCTACTTCAATAGGATCTTCTTGTCTTTCTTTTTCTCCTAGATGTTAATAATGCAAATGGATGGTATCAAATGAAAGGATTGCTAAGAATTTATACTCACAAGAGTATGCTAGGGTTTGGTTCATGGGTAATTCTAATAGGTGACTAAAATCCAAATATCACATGTAATCTAAATCTAAAGTCAAAATGTAAAGGCTATTTCCAAAATAATCTATTTTCAAGGTTTTATCTCAAACTAATTTTCCATCATTTAATATCATTTAATATGAAAGCTATATGAGTTATATGCTATCTAAGGTCTTGGGTTTAAAACCCAATAAGACTACCCTTAATGTTATATTCTATTTATACCACTTTAAAGCAAAGAAAAATATAAAAGTCTATAACAATAATTTAAGCATATAACAACCATAACATAGAACATTCTTGATTCAGAACCACATGTGTGCATATAAAGTTACATATTAAAACTATAGTAAACTAAACATCTATTTTAATCACACATTTATAATATATATCTATTATTTAGCTAAGGGCTTTTTCTTTTGAATTAATGAAATTTTAAATTGATTCATTGAGAAACTATTTTTATATTGAAAAAAATAAAAATTTCATAACCATTGTAAAATGTTAAATTTTGTGTTGGTAATTTGTTGATCCATTACATACCCATAAATAATTTGATCTCTTAACATAGAATTATAATGATAATTATTTATTTTTCTTGACAAAGTTTAGCTAATACATATCCATAATAATTCCTATGAAAATGCTCATCATGTGGCCTAGAATTATGATGATAATTATTTATTTTCCATAAAAAAGTTTAACCAATTGGTAGTTGGCCTCTCAACCAAAGTAAGCCATATAAATATTACCAAACTATAATAGCAAGTTTTCTAGCACATAATGCCAACAAGGTCATAGACTCATATTAATGTCATGCCCTCATTAGAAAGAATCATACATGATTACAATTCATCAACATTAATAATAATATTATAATTGAAAAGCAAGAGTATAAGCAAGCATAATAGAAAGATTAAGGTATTAAAGCAAGCATAGGCTATGCACAATACATCAGAAGTTCAAATCACCAAGCATACTAATAAGGAAATGGGGTTTTAGAATTGAGGTATTACAAGCAACCAACAATTAAAAAATTGGAATGACCAATTCGTTACACAATTTAATGTCAATTTATTACTAAATAATTATTGTTACATATTTTTAAGATGATGAAAAATTACCAAATATTGACCTAATGGATGTCATAATAGTCAAAATAATATCCATGCTAGTAGCACCTCAAAATTTTTCCTTTCTAATTGAGTTGGTCCATCTTAGGGCCAATAACATCCAAATGATCCCCCACCACTAGGAATACCTATTTCAACTACTAGCATGTACAAATTTATGATAGTTATTTGACCATACTATAGTAGCATCATTGGTAAGCTCTTATAAGAAGAGGGCATACACAATTTTCAAATTAACAACTAAGCCATTTTAATTGATTTAGATCCATTATGTGATCTGAATTCATTCACAAAAAATTGGATTTTTCATGCAAGCATGCCATTGAATTATTATTAGGGGAAGCTAGAAAAGTGTAATATTTCACATAATCACATATTAAAGACTACACCAACCATTATCAACCTATCAAAAAACCATGAGGACTCATTAGAAAGTCTTCCTAAAATGATCATATTTAGCCTATATAATATTATGCCATATAAATTCCCCAAGATAATGCAAATATGCTTAAATAACTAGTTAGAGAAATTTTTTGGTGATTAATTTATTGAATGGAAGGATCCCAACATCACTCATGTTCCTTTGGGTGAATCATTTTAATCTAGTTAACTAGGTAAAACTAGTGTTTCTCACTAGTACCTTGGCATACAAACTTCTACATAATGTTGTTAATTTCTATCATGACTATGCTAGGGGAGTTAATAATTATGAATGGATATATTGGAATTACTTAGAACATAAAATAGGCCAACACAATTTTGGTTTCTAAGGATAAAAGTGTGTTTCCAATTCACTAGCTATGTTCATATTCTATTCATTATTAATTCCAACATTATCCTTTTATATTGATTAATGAAGAGGTGGACATCTAAGTAGAGGTTTAAAAGGGGTTTGATGCTACCTCAAAGCATCACCATAATCCTTCTCAATCTCTTATTATGATCATTCATTCTAGAGGTTGTGTACTTTAATCAATTGACTTCCAAGCTATAATTTTATGTGAACAGTCTTAAGCCATCCTTGAAACATTTACATTCCAAGCTACTAAATTTGATGAGGATTATCATGTCAATGATGTATTTTTTTATGTTTTCAAGTTATGCAATGGGGTGGTGATGAGTGGCTAGGTACCCCTACACTCAACCATATGAATATGAGCATTCATGCACAATCTGGTTGAACTCTGCAAACGGGCTAGTTGTGGTATTTAGATAGTTACACGTTGATCGCAGTTTGTTGCTACCCACCTAGACTAGTATTTTCTTTATCATATATTTTAGTCCAAAGTGAGATGTATGATGTGGTCCTAAGCTAGTGTTACTCCTGGAGGCAATAAAAATAACTTTGATTAAGCTAAGAGGGAAAGGGTGAAGAGAGTCTAAGCTAGCCTAAGTGTGATGAGCATCCATCCCTTAATAATCCATACACAGATTGGACCTTGTGTACTACTACTAGGATTACCAAGCGCGTGTCCTAAATACACTACCAGGGTACCAAGTAGTCACACTTAAATGCTTATGATTAAGTCATACTCATTCTGCATTTAATAATAGGGATAGAAGAGGAAGGTAAAGAGATATTAAGAAAGAAAGCAACAAATAATAGTTAAACTAAGTGAATGCTGCAATGATGAAGTAATCTTGATATTTATTGCTGGTCATGTGCGTGTCCAAGTAGGTCACACTCAAATAAAGGTTCCATACAATTACAATCATCACACTATAGGAATGCACTGAGGAAAGGGTTGAGAGGAATTGAAAATTGACAAAAAGATCCTACTCTAACACTACTTTTTCTACCACTCTCCCGTGCACCTAATTATGTATTGATAGGCTCACATACGAACCATGATATCATGTATCTAATATTGCATCTAGGCTACAATATCAAGTATCTGATATCAGGGGTCTGATATAAGGACTCATTAGACCTGATATCTTGTACCTGATATCAAGACTCATCATACCCCCATGATGGAATAAAAAATTATCCTCAAGTTAGAAAAAGTGAGGAATAAGTTCATTCAATTACAAATAGTGGATAGGTATGGGATTATTGAATGACCATGGACTATTTCATGCTGCAGTGTGGTATTAAACAAAATTTGGAGACAAACACAAAATACAAAACTTGTGGAACTCATGTGGTTCCTGATGGTGATGGCTCCCCCATGGGTGTCTTTCCTTTCTCTTGTGCTCTAGGCTTCTAAGATTGATACCATCAAAGAAGCACCTAATGTTTCTCCTCTTCTATCTAAGGATTATGAGTCGTACATGTTGATGTTCTAATGTTTGATGGAGTTGACACTTCCCATGGACACAACAGCTGCGGGAACACCTGAGTGTCCTTGACATGCCATGCCACAAATAGTCGTTGTTCCTCTTCATAGGCTAGGGCCCTGACCTCTCCACCTTTTTCTTGGCCAGATTGTGCAGTGATAGGAGTTTCCTAATGGATGCTGAATGATTGTGCCTCCTGCACTACATGTTTAGCATGAGGTCCTTGGCCTCTGCCTACCCTTGGGTGTTTAGTTACACCTTGAGAAGGTCCTCCTTGTTGTCCTCTTTTAGGGGCCATCTATAATTACAAAAAGATAAATTTTTAGTAAGGTTATTGAAAGAAGTTCAATTATTTTATACCTTACTCATTACCTTTAATAAATGTTGAATTCTTTGCTTAGTGTGATTTTAGAGTTAGAATTTTTTCAAGGAAGTTACCCTAAAAGTTTAATGTCAAACTTGATTTGTTTAGGTGATACATAAAAGGACACGTAATGGTTTTGAGGAAATTTTGATAAAATGATGACAAGGGAAAGAATATATTTGGCAATGAAGTACTTAGAGGGTATAAAACGATGTGGTCATGTGCAATAAGTACAAATTACAAAAGTCACGCAAGTGGGTCCTCCCCAAAGTAGGTTCCTACCTATCATGCCCTTACATAACTATACCCAAAAATGTCTGTAGGCACTAAAAGGGTTAAATGTAATCCACATCAACTCCACAAAACACACAAATGTAGATACCACCATGACGAGGTATGAATTCAATGATAAGCAAGACATAAGTCACAAATACATGAAGAGTAAGATGAGGTGAATTGTAGAAGGGATTGCAGAGATTGGAAAATGAGGTAATTGACCCAAGGCATAATGAATTCTAAGTGTAGGGCATCATTAATGTGTCATTAGCCTATTACTCAAAAATCAAGACCAAGTCCATTTCGTCGATCAGTGACATCGCATTGTTTCATCCCATGATAGACAACCATAAGAGTACCATGACAACAAGGCATACGATCACTTGGCATTTCATTTAAGGGAGGAGTGATTTGGAATTTCTTTATGGCACATTTTTTTTATCTAGCTACTTTGCAACACTTTATCTTCTTTCTCTTTTTCTTTGATTTGTAATCTAGAAAAGCCACCTACCTTCAGGCATAGGTTCATGTCTTTCTAGTGGGACCCTCTAGAACAGCATTGGGTTTCTTGAGTGAGTTCCTTTATTACTCTTACTTCCATTTTTTGTTAGATCTACAAGGATCTTAGTACACCTAGGTTGCATGGTAACTCCTACAGATGTCACCAAAGAGAATCCACAAGTTCCCTTGATGTCACACCCTAGCCATTCCCTCTTGGTCCATCCTTCTTTGCTCTGGGTATAATAAGCATAAAATTACTTTAATTTTTAATGATGTCAAGAATATCATCGTACCTACAGTAGAACCTCTTACTAATAGAATGGTTGGGCGGATGTGATGGGCTCATTTTCCAAATAATTAGTTACTTGAGACTTGATAGCAAAGAACAACACCTCAACCAACAAGTCACATGAGTGCTTTATTTATAGATGAGATTACTCATAAAAAGATAAAAAGATAAAACAATAAATTGAAAGATGAAAAATTGGAAAACAAAAAATTGTAAAATTAAAGAAAATAAAATTTATTTATTAATTCTACTTGTTAAAATGGGGGATATCCCCCATAACTAAACTTTTGATAATGGCAAGAATTAATAAATAGAAGGTTTGGATCCAAGAATTTTGGAAATATTGAAACCTAATCATATCTGAACCACTAGGTGTCTTTTGATGTGGTGGTTGGAATGTACCCAAAGTGGGGCTCGCATACTTGATTAAAGTTAACATAGTGGGGCAAGTTATAAGATGTGGTTAATTGATAAGGAGTTATTCCAGTATGGCACATGTGATTGTAAGATGGCATGCAATGATCAATATGTCTCCCTATGTGGTTGTATTTATTGGGCTGCATGGTAGTTGGAGTATTGATTGATGGCCCTAATAAGGTAACACAAGGCATTGGGTTTGAGGAGAAAGATGCATCAAAGTGTTGAACTTGTGCTGAGTGGGAGGATGCAATGGTCTTGGAACTATGTTGTTCCTTTCTACAGTCATGTCTAAAGAAGGAATTCCTTTGATGTTGTGGAGAATTCCCACTTCAGTTGATAGCAGTAGCACAAGTAACATTTGTGGCTTGATGTTGTGGTGTAAACCCTTCTAGTACTATTGGTGGTGATGTAGAAGGAAATGAAGGATGAGAATATTGAATTTGAGGAGAAGTGTAAGGCACATGAGATGTTGATTTTGTTGGAGAGATCATGGGTTTATAGTATTTAGGAGAATGATAATAATGTGGTGAGATAGAGGATGTTGACCTAGTTGGGGAAATAGGATGCTGAACCTAATAAGCACTTGGATTCAGATGATATGAAGGGTGTGACTAGTTTGAGGGTGCCCTCCCCCATGAATGGAATTTTTCCCACTATGATTGAACACAATATTTTTGTACAAAATCTAGATGTAACATTCTTTCCCAATACTCATGTAATTGTGAAAAAATTGGGTATTGACCTTTGGGGTGATCATACAGGCAAACGTTACATTGATACGTATGATTAGAAGTTGAGTTCTTATTCTCTTCAATCCTTCTTTCCAATTACCTAAGGGTGTTCTGTCCTACTTCTTGGTTCATCATGGTTCTACCTCTAACAGTGTTGGTATAATCTACACATTTTTCATGCATCCATTTTGTCATCTTATTAATCTTTCTCTCAATTTCATCTAGTGATTGTAGTATTGGCAAAGATGATTCCACCTCCTTGAGTTGAGTTAATTTCTTCTCTTCCTAGTTATGGACCTTTGTTAAATTGAGATTTTGGTCCTGTTGAGATTTTTCAACATTCTCCCATTTAGCCATCTCTCCTTCTTCTTTTGCTACCCGCTTAATAAGCTCTTGGAATTGGTGGGTCCGTAGTTCGTATATTTGACCTGAGGCAAACATCCCTAGGGTTTCCCTTGTTTCATTACGAAGTCCATCCATGATATGATACATTAGCCTCTCCTTAGAGAACCCATGGCCTGGACATTTTTTTTAACAAAGAATAGTATCTTTCTAAGGCCATGTCCAAGGTTTCATGTTGCCCTTGTTTCCATTCTTAGATTTGTCTCCTCAAAGCTGACACTCTAGCATAGTTTTGATATCATTTAGTAAAGAGTTCTACCATTATTTCCCATCTATGAATTGATCTTAGTTTTAAGAATTTGTACCATCCTTTTGCTTGGCCAACAAGTTTCATAGGAAAGATCTTAAGTTTTTGCCATCCATTATCAATATTGTTCCATATATAGGCATCATGAAAGGCTTGTAAATGGTGTTGTAGATCTAAATCATAGCCTCCTGAAGATTTGGGAAAGTTTTTTAAATCAAGCCTTGGTAGAAGACTTTTTTTATGATGCCTGTGGGATATTCGAATAGCCTCTTGTATATGCATTAAGCTCTTAGTGGCCAACAGGGGTTCATTGTCACTAGGTATGTTATGAATTTGTGAGTTGGAATGATGTTGTCTTTGTTTATGTATATAGGAGACCCCTTCATTAGATTGAGTACTCCCAACTTCATCTTCATCATCATATAATTCGTTGGTTCTCCAATGAATTTCCTTACTAGTTGTTGCATTATCATAGTCATGTGAGAGAGACATTTTTGTGAATTGTGTGTGAATTAATTGAAATTAATTTCTTTTCTAAGAGATATAATGTGAATACTTTGTTATAGAGATCTTGTATGATATAACTAATCTAAATAACTAGCACTGTCCCTAGAAATGCCTCTAGTGATGAGTGGCTAGGTATCCCTACACTCAACCATATAAATATGAGCGTTCATGCACGATCCGGTCAAACTCCATAGATGGGCTAGTTGTGGTATTTAGATAGTTACACATTGATCGCAGTTCACTATCTTCCCACCTGGACTAGTATTTTCTTTGTCACATATGGTTTGGTCCAGAGTGAGGTGTATGATGTGGTCCTAAGCTAGTGCTACTCCTAGCGGCAATGGAAATAACTTTAATTAACCTAAGAGGTAAGCTAGCCTAAGTGTAATGAGAATCTATCCCTTAATCATCTATACACATCTTGGACCTCATGTACTACTACTAGGATTACCAAGCACATGTCCTAGGTACACTACTAGGATACCAAGTAGTCACACTTAAATGCTCATGATTAAGTCATACTCAGTTTGCGTTTAATAATAGAGATAGAAGAGGAAGGTAAAGAGATATTAAGAAAGCAATAAATAATAGTTAAACTAAGTGAATGCTGTAATGATGAAGTAATCTAGATCTTTATTGTCAGTCATGTGCGTGTCCAAGTACGTCACACTCGAATAAAGGTTCCATACAATTACAATCATTACACTGCAGGCATGCATTAAGGAAAGGGTTGAGAGAAATTGAAAACTAATAAAAAGATCCTACTCTAATAATACTTTTTCTATCACTCTCCCATGTGCCCAATTGTGTATTTATAGGCTTACATAGGAACCATGATATTGTGTATTTGATATGGCATCCAGGCTACAATATTGGGTATCCAATATTGGGGGTCCAATGTCAGGACTCATCAGACCTGATATCTTGTACCCAATATCAGGGGTCCGATAATAGGGGTTTGATATCATGACTCATATACTGGGAAAACCTTTTGGTTGATAAAAAACTATTCAAACATTTAGAGACCATGATGAAAACATAAGAAGATAAAATACTACTTTAACTTAGATCTTAATCAAGGGAGAATCAATTATATTATGGTTGATTTATCTAGAATACATAGTGGATGGTATATAGAAGAAAATAAATCCTTTCTATTTACCATTAAGAAAAATTAATTAATTGCATTATATTGATCATCACTTCCCATATTTTTCTATGTTGAGCCTACTTGTTGTAATTTCTATATTTGTGTTATACACCTAGTATTGACTTTCATAAATAATAATAATGTCATCGATTATGTTTCAACCTTGAATGAATCCAAATTAGGTATGAATGATTGTGGAAAATGAAATGATGAATTTTATTGGCAAGGATTTTCATATGAAATTTATACAACATGGAGTAGAGATTCATAGGATGATAGTGACTTAGCCTTATGATAACATCATTTTTGATTAGAGGACAAGGATAGTAAAGTTTAATAAGTCTAGGAACATACTTATGGAAGGATAAGCACAACAAGCATAAGTATATAAATGTCAGATATTTGAAAATCAATTTAATTCCAATAAGCATGAAAGAAATTATTTATTTCAATATCTAATCATTAGATCCTAATGCATTTCCCTTAAAAAAATCAAGATATGCACTTGATAAAATGCATTTCCCTCAAAAAAGGTTGGGGTAAATAAGAAGGTACATTCATTATACATTCTAGATTGCATCCTAATCTTGCAAGCTAACACCTTCACTCATAGCACATATGCATACAACAAACTCAAGAACACATCCAAGAGGACTAATCAAGTTACATTTCATGCCTTTGGAGTATGTGCTTGAAAACATATTTACCTCAAAATACTCAAAAAATTGAGATAAAAGCATGAGAATTGACAATCAAAATTAGGAATGCACCCTAGCTATGTAATCTTGCATCAATCACAAAAAGCCTTATGCATAATGTTTATTGAGAACCACAACTATAATCAAGGATCTACCCTGGCTATGTAATCATGTGCCAAGAATAAAAATATTTTTGCATAATTTTCATAAAGAACCAATGATTAAAATCATGTTTCTCAATGTCAAGGACATTTTCATCCTAAATCTAAACATATCATACAAAGGAGCCATATGCAATCATCCTACAATGAAACTAGTCCTTTACTACATGAAACCTAATGTTACAATCATAACTCCAAATTTATAAATGAGATATTGGATATCTTGACCCACTAAATCCTTTTAGAAAATAATCTAGATAGAAACTTATACACAACTAGAGAAAGCTAAAATGCTACAATCAAAACTTTAACTCTAGAAAAAAAAACCTTGGATAACTAGGACTTACTAGAGGCATTTATAAAAAAAAACTAAGATAAAAACCTATACATGGCTGCATAAAGCTATCTTCTCTCATGTCATAGGCCACTATGATTACTATTCCAAAATATCACATTAATCATTTTTGTGATGGAATTTAAAAATAAAGGCTCCTATTGATACCTTGAAGAAATATCAAGGAATGAGCAATACCACTAAGAGTGAAGATGGATAACATGTTGGTCCCATGACCTTCATCAAGGTTAATATCCTTATCCATGGCATCATGAAAATCCCATAAAATTACAAAGTTCTTGAATATCATATAAGACCAACATTTAGCCCTTTTTATATTCATGATATCATTGTTTTCCTACAATTTTCGATCCACACAATGATGTCAATAACCATTCCTTTAACAATTTACTCTATAGGTAGAGAAAAATGTGCAAAAGTGAATAAGGGATCCTAAGTACCATCTAAAGTAGCAACATATTAAGATATATGCATAAAATATTTCAAATCAAATACTATATGCCTTAGTTTTTCCCTACTTAAGAGCTTGTAGTTGTAGCTTGCCTATACGTTGACCACATAGATGCCATTGAAGTTAATATACTCATACATGTTGTGATGATATCTCCTTAATGAAACATGGTACTTAAATATTATACTATAGTAATGCACACTATCATTTTCTAGCCAAAACCAAGAAAGCACTAATTTAAATTTTCTACTAAAAAGATGTAACTTTTGACCCTCACGCTTTCATGTTTCAAAGTTATGGTTTCAACACTTTCCTACTTCATGTACCATAATAATTAGTACACTTTCCATGAAATGAGAATTTCAATTAAGACACTCATTTTAAACCTAAAAATGATATCTTTCAAGTCTCATCCAACCATATAATTAACACTAAACATACTGCTAAGCATGAATCATATGGACAACTAAGACTCATACCTCTAACTTTCATATGAACCATTCATCAATCCTTAAGTTTTTGTAGCCTTAAATACATCAAATTCACTAGGGATGATATATGCATAACTAAAATTGATTAATAGCTTTTGGAAACAACTTTAAAGATAATCCGTATATAGCCATCAGTAATGAAGGATTGATCCACCAAGAAAATCACATACCAATCCTAAGAAACACATTGCATATCCTATAAGATAACTAAGGACTCTACCTATATGTGAACATTTAGATCATAATGAAACTCATTCACCATACCTCAAGCTTTGCAAGACCTCAAAGATATTCCATCTATGAAGGTATGTATCATATAAACTTACATCTTAAATTCTCAAAAAATGGCTTTTCCAAATTAGTATTGGAGATCACCATGATCTAATTCTCACAACCAAAATGCACCACATCACAACTACAATGTGCACCATAATTAAAGAACTTGTCTATGCTTCTATGAGTATTACTTTCTCTCAATCATTGATTTATCCCATTGTAATCTAGGAACATTCTATTAAAAATAGTTGTCAAAAGACTGTACAAATCCCTTAAAGCACTCATGACTCATTGAATAGAAATAAAAAACATGATCTAAAGGACTTACTAGACTTCAACTAACCAATCTCATGGAACATTCCCATGCATATATGATTCTTTTATCAAAACTTTTCCATCAATGTTAACATCCTATTCACTATGATAGTCTATGTCACAAATAGGCATAACAATCATGGATTAGAATAATAGGGGTATCATACCATGGGTACAAAGAATATCCCTAACCTCTAGAATTTCTAATGAATTATTCCATGAAATACATTCAAACCTATGCAAGAGTTTTTGTCAAATCATAACCATTAATGTTGATGCTCTATTTACCAAGAACATCTTTCTTGTAAGAAGGCTCATGAATCATGGACAAGAGTAATGGGGTTGCAATACCATGAGCAAGAAATATGTGCCTAGGATCTAAAATTCTTAATGAATGACCAAATGAAACATGAACATGACTCTATGATCCTTATTTTCAAGCTATAGATGTTAAGTTTTAAGCTTCTTTTACTAGGGAAATCTTTCTCATGAAATGACTTATGATTCATGAATAAGAACAATGGGGTCGTAATACTTTGGGTATGAAAGATATTCCTAGGGTTTAGATTGCCTAATGACTAATCCCAAAGAGTGCATCCACATTTCCATGAATTGTTTTAATATCATATATATCAATGTTTACATTTCATTTGCTCAAGGTTGTCTTTCTTGAAATAAGTCTTAAGAGTAATGGATCAAGAAGATGTCCCTAGGGGGAACCCACATAATGCACTAGCCTATAGGTGTTTTCACTACCTTTCCATCTATGTAGGCTAATTGGGCTAAGTCCAACCATACTATAATGCATCTGTATAAACTTGGTCTCAAGGGTCTAGACTTCCTAGCAACCATATGGAGCTTGTCCATCCCTTAATGAGCCTTTTCTTAAACAATATTCATCAATGTTGACACATCATCTACTAGGAGCATCTATTTTGCAACTAGTAATAAAATTCATGGATAGGAATAATGGGATCATGATACCATAGGTAGGAAAGAGATCCTTTCAAGGAGACCCATGTATCACACTAAACTATGGGTATTCATCACTATCCTTCCCATATATATGCTGATTGAACTAAGCCCAACCATATTGTCCTACACCCTTATAGACTTGGTGCTAAGGGACCAAAACCATGTCCATGAACAAAGACTATAGACATGTCTTTGAAAGAGTCCCAATGAAAACACAAAAAGTCCAATGCCATGCTAAATTTTTAATGGACTCAACCTCACCATGACACCAAAGGACATGATTTATCAAAATAACAAGTCCAAACCTTGGTTTCCTAGAACTACTAGTCCTTTGAAACTGAGATCATAGCGCCTCATAGCCATTGTTCATTAAGACCAAGGCTATTGAGGAGTCATTAGTTCTTTTCAAAAAATAAAAGATATGAAAGTTTTTCAAGTTATATCTTCCAAAAATATTTATTTTCCATGTTTATTAGTTACCATCCTTTTTTAGATCTCTTAAAATGCAATAACTAACCTAATAGTAAATCATACATAATTAATCAAAGCCTTCTATAATAGAATAATACATGGATAAATGAATAGGTGTATATGCATTAAAATTATTTTGTAGTCTTTTAATATCCTCAAGTTGTATGCAAAGATCCTATATATAAGACCATTTCCACCAATCATGTAATTCAAGATAACAAATTAGCTTAACTCATTATTTTTTATGAGTTCAATTTCTATGAACTTTCTAAAGATGATATTGGCTTGAGAAAGAAAAATTAGATGTCAATTGTTGGGTTAGTTAATTATGCAAAGTAGTGTTTAAAATAGTGATGATTAGTTGCTACCTAGACAAGTAGTGACCACCTTTATTTTTAATCAACTCATTATGAGTCAAGCTCAACTTAATTCAAAAAAATTAGTTTTATATACTAATAATTTTCCTTAAAAATATAATATACACTAAAAATAATCCTAATAATAATAATTAAATAATTAATAAAATAAATACTATTTAATAATTTTTATATTAAAATAAATAATAAGTATTTTTAATGTGGTAACTTAATACCAATAATTTTTTGATTAAGAAATACAACCTTCCGACATTTCAACTAACTTAGGTATAAGACTAATTTTCCAACTTAAACATTGGCATAAACTTCCAAAAATGGAGCACAATTTTTTTGTAAAAACTTCTCAATGTGATGCACTCTAATTTTGAGCTTACATATATGAAACATTATATTAATTAAAACCAAGAGAAGGAAATTTATCAAGGAATAACAAGAATATTTTTCCAACACCATTACAAAGGAACCTAAATAGTTTTGACAATGTTTTCTTCATAAAGCCTACTCATTATTTAATTTTTCTTTTTAAGGTATTTTCTCATTTTACAATAAGCTATTTAGAGGACAAGATAATAATTCTACTACTATTGTATAACAAGAACCTCTTCAATTTACTCTTGAAGATGTCATAAGTGGTATTAAAAAGATAGCATCTAGTTATAGAATTAGATAGGTTTACATGCAGAATTCTTAAACTAGGTAGGATCTACTATTCATAGAGAAATTTAGCACAAATTAAATTTAACATTTGATGAGCAATAGATACCCCCTACACCCAACCATATGAATCATAAGCATTCACACATGATCCAGTCGAATTCTATGGATGGGACTAGTTATGGTATCTAAATTATTCTACCTTGATCACAATTCGCTATCTTCCCTCTAGGACTAATGGTAGGTTTTTCACATATGGTTTAGTCCAAAGTGAGGCATATGATTCTTGATGTTGTTTCAACCTTAAGCTACTCCTAATGATAATAAAAATACTATTTATTTAATCTAATTAACAATGGAAAGATAAAGTCTAAACTAGCCTATGGGCAATGAGTGTCTATTCCCAACTTGTCGTACACATCCTAAACTCATGTATCCACTACTAGGATTACTAGGTGCTATGCTATTAGGTGAACTAAGCAATAACACTACTAGAATTACCAAGCAAATATGTTTTTATATTCAAAAATGATCATGCTCATTCTACGAATTCATTAATACACATGAAAATGTAAATATTAACTAAGTACATGAAAAGGAAATCTATTCTAATTCAAACTGCTACAATGAATAAGAAACAATCTTGATCTTATTACCATTCATGAAATGTATCCAAGTACATTGCCACTCGAAGAAGATGTCATACAATTGACTTAGATCCAAATTGTAGGCACTCACTAACTATTTTGTAAGACTACAAAATAAAACTACAAGAGTTTGGCTACTCTATTGACAAAAGAATGCCAAATACACAATGGGACACATGTATTGATAGGTGAAAATAGACACTATGTTGATGGCTATGCATCAATGCATCGTTGCATGCATTGATAGGATCATGTTGATGGATACATGTCAACATAGCTATGTTAAGGCAGCTACGTCAAAGTGGGTACGTTAAGGTAGCTACATCGAAGTAGCTATGTCAAGGCAACTACATCAAAGTGGCTACATCGATGCAACTATGTCAAATTTGCTACATCAATGCATCCAACTGTTGCTTCATCATACCCCCAAAAACAAGTAAAAACTTGTGCTTGAGTTAACAAGATAGGACCAAGGTTTCTTTACAAAAAAATGGAAATGATGGGATTATTGACTAACATTAACTACTGATTGACTTTGAGTGCTGCATTACAAAAATTTATTTGAGTGGATCCATATAAATTAAAAAATTGAGAAAAAGACTAGATAGACATTGAAGATTACAAAATTTATAAAGGTCTTCTTGTTGCTGCTAACAGTGGCAGACTTCCAACCTTGATTATTATGTTAATGCTTCTCTGTTTATGCAAAACATTCTTGAAGGATGAGCTAAAATTTCTTTTCATCATCCCATGGATCTAGCAAACATGTTATGTTTGAGCTATAATCTTATATGTGTTATGGTTTGTCCATGGACATATCCTCCATTATCCCCCTCTTGGCTTCATTTTTGTTCTTGGAGAAAAACATTCTTGTTTAGGCATTCCTTATAGTATCACCTATAGTCACCAAAGAACAAACATTAGTTTTGGTCAATTTTCCTTAATAATTAACCCTTTTTAGATCCCTTAGTTTTCATTTAAGCACAAGGTGATGGCAATGTACTATGCGCAAGGCTATGAGGTAACTAAAATCATCAAGTTGTTCACCTTATTTTGATTAATTACTATTAGTTACCATGATGTTTGAAAATAGGATTTTAGAAAAAAAAATTTAAAAATTTCAAAGTGGACATCCCTAGCCCCCATGACTAATGAGCATAACTCTAAAAGTGCACAAGTTTTGAACAATTGAAACCAAAGGTCTAATTTAGAAGATGGTCAAGAAATATGAATTGGAATGGAAATAGAAAAATAGGAAAAATTAATGAAATAGATGAGAGGTAGTCCCAAAATTATGCATAAATTTAAAGAAACTATCACTAATGTTCTAGAAGATGTGAAGGTTAGCTCAAAGCCATGATTAGCAAAATTTATACATGTGGGTCCTCAAATTAGGCTCCTACCATAATGCCCTTGCATAACCACTTCTAGAGATGTCTATGGGCACCTTAGAAGTTAAATGTAGATCATGTCTTTGTTTCAAACAACATGAAACTACCATATTTTGGATGTTGTACAATCCTACAAAAAACCAAAAGGCTCATAATTATATGCAATAGTGAGTTGAATGAATGGGATGAGAAGGGATTGTAGAAATTAGGATGTAAAGTGCTTCACCATGTTTGCAATAAGTTCTTGTATCAAATGTGATTAAAATGAGAACCATACCTATCCATCCAAGATTTAGACCAAGTCCATACCAGTAACAATGACCTCACATTGATGTGTTCTTTCCTACCAACCATCATGAGTCCACAACCATCATAAAGAATAATCATCACTCCAGAAAGAGAAGAAAAAAATAAAAAGAAAGAAATGTCCTTAGTTAGAGAGGAGCCTTCAAGCTTGGGTAACATGTCTCTATAGCCCCATAACTAGTGCTTGAAGCCCATTATTATGTCTAATGTATGGGATTTGAATTTTTATTATTTTTTTAATTTTTTTCTTTCTATTTGTTTCCTCAATTTTAAATATTTTTTAAAATGGGAACCACACCATGCAAAGATATATCTTCCTTTTCATTGATCAATGGAGGAGTGATGATACATTCTAAGAGAAGTTATAAATCAAATGAAGAAAGTCAAGAAGAAAATCTAACAAGTCTACTTGAGATCACATCCTTTACCATTCCCACTTGGTTGTTCACTTTTTCTTCAAGGTACAATAATCATTGATGAATTTTTGTTTCATAAAATAAGAATCAAATTACTTTAATCATAGAGACCTTTTTATTTGGAGAACTGGAGGGATGGATGGTGTGGTCTCACTACTTCACATAATTACTTACCCAATCATCTTAATAGTATTGCACAAAAACCCAATAAATGGTGTTAACTTCTACATCATGACTTGGAAATATAAAAGAGAAAATTATAAATAGAACAAAAATAATAGGAAATGGAAAACATATTTAGAATTAAAAAATATTGAAAGAAATAAGGACATGATAAAAATTATAAAATAAAAAGGTAAAAAACACTTAGTAGTTCTTAAAACAAGATGGAGCATCTCCCCCATGACCAATCTTATGGCCACACATTCAGGAGATGGACTACATAGTCCCCTAGTTATACACCACTAGTTTCCCATCTATCACCATTACTAATTTAATTAATTGCATGGTAGCAAATCTAACATTGGTGGTAGTCTTCTTTGAATCTTTTGAAAACATGTCTTCATTTGGTCTTGAAGGTTTTTGTTTCTTCTTCTTGATTTTCTATTTTAATTTCCAAGTCTCTATGTTTAATATTCTCTTCTAGTGTATAATCAGAATGTAAGATATATATGTATAAGTCCTTTTTTTGGTCTATTTTCTTAATTCTAGAACTAATAAGTAGATCAGTTTCTTCCATGTATTTTTGAACTAGTTTTATATTCTCATTTTCAAGCCACTAGGTGTCTTCTAGTTTAGTGGCAACTACGTAAATTGGTTTTTTCTCACACACTTGTTTCTAAACTTTGTTATGGGTTGTGTTAGTATTTTGAATTTCTAGCCCACAACTACACCTTTTACTATTAGTAGTGATGCATGGATTCTTCTATCTCTTCATAGTCATAGGTTCATCATTTCCATCTTGTGTTGGAGTGGTGATGGTTCTTGGCTTTTGCATATGACCAAGAGACATCATTCTTATGAGGAAGGTTGTTGCACTAGATTGGCCTTGTGTGGGTCTCAATGCATCAGTAGGCCTACGAGTTTTGTGCTTGTGTTTGGAAACTTCCCTAAAGAAAGGATGTTTTCAAGGTTGTGGTTGAGATCTACTAGCACTATCATTTTCATGTATGTTCACAACACAAGTGGCATTCTTTCATTGATGTTATGGTGCTAAACCTTCATATGTTGTTGGCAGTATGATGAAGTGAAATATGATAATATTGAGGATATGATGGATGATGAGAGAAGTGAGGTTGTGATCCTTCAGAATATTTTAAGGGTTGATGATATTTGAGAGTGGTAGTAGTGATTTGAGGTAAAGGAAGTAAAACTAGTTGGGGAAACAAGTTGTTGAACATAATATCTATATGGATTTGGTTGGTAGTAAGGGTAGCATTGGTTTGATGATGGCCTCCCACACGACTATGGATTTTTCCATTGTGGTTGATAGTAATTTTAAGGTTGATAAGAAGTCCAACTAGGATAGTACAATTGGTTATAGGAATATCTATAATTACCTTGTGAGTAAGGTAATTTCCTAGGCATTTTCTTTTGTACAAACTTGGGATTTAAAGAAAAATTCCAATACTCATATAGATGTAACATGATTTGGCAATATCCCTTTGGATGATCATATAGGTAGATGTCACATCCATCATCCCCTTCTTTGGTTGAATCTATAACCTCTTCTTCTACAACCATTTTCCCTTTTTGCCAATAAGTGTTCCTACCTATTTCTTGGCTCATTTTCCTCCTCTTGTTTTGATCACTCAATTTTTTTTATGTTACTCTCTTCTCTATGGTTTTTACGTAAGCTGTAACTTTATCATTCATCAACTCCCACATCTTATCTATTCTTGCTTCAACCTCATTGATAAACTTTTATATTAGCAAGGTTTGTTATGAGATCACCTCATCAAGAGCTACCTCTTTTTCATCAACATAGATATGGATCCTTTTCTTTTGAAGAGATGGATCTTAGTTATATTCCTATACATTCTCTTGTTTACATAGCTCTCCTTCTTCTTTTGCCACCTACTCTATTAGCCTTTGTATCTAATGGGCTTTCAGTTTATATAATTGACCTTGGGCATAAATCCCAAGGGTCTCCCTCATTTTATTACGAAGCCCATCTATGATGTGGAAAAGTTACTCTTTTTAAGAGAAATCATGGTTAGGACATCTATGTAGTAGCAAATAGTATCTATCCAAGGCCACATCCAAGGGTTCATAATTTTCTTGCTTCCAACCTTGGATTTGTTTTCTCAAGTTGAACACACTCAAATACGTTTGGTATTTTTCATTGAAGAGTTCTAGAATTTTGGATCATTGATGGATTGAATCTAGTTCAAATGATCTATATCAACTTTTAGCTTCATCAACTAGTATTCTAGGAAAGAGCTTAAGCTTTTTCCACTCACTTTTAGTATTTTACAAAGTGCAAGCATCATGGAAGTTTTGTAAGTAATGTTGTGAATTAGAGTTATAGCCTCCCACAAATTCAGGGATGTTTTTCATATCAATCCTTTTGATGCAACTTTCCCTTTGATTCTTATGGGATATTCTAACTACCTCCATTACCTACATTATTCTCCTAGTAGCCAACAAGGGTTCATCTTCATTATACATGTCATAATGAGAATTTGTATTTCTATTCATCTAATTATGATGATCTTGTATATGCTTACTTTGATGTCTTTCATCTTGTCCTTGGGCTTGATTTCTATCTTTATCTTGATCCCATAGTGGAGCTCTATCTCTATACCTACATTCATGTTGGTCAAAACTAGATGTTGAAGAGGAAGAGGAAGATGAGGAAATGGAAGAATCACCATGGCTTCTATATTTTCCCCCATGATCCCTTGTGATGAGTGGCGAGGTACCCCTACACTCAACCATACGAATATGAGCGTAACACCTGTGTTCCAGTCATACTCCATAGACTAAGTGCCTACACGCCTCATGGAACACTTAAGGTTAGTCATTTGTTGTCTTCCTAGACTTACTTGTAGTTGTCACGGTGTATGATTAAGTAAGTCTAAGGTATATGATTTTTATGTCTTTTCTATTTTATCTCCTATGCTATTGAGGTGAATGGTTCAAGAAGCTAATCCCTAACTTTAACTAACTAACTAAGTCTAAATTAACCTAGAGTCAGCATCCGTTCCCACTTACCATTCACACCCTGAACCGATGCAACCATGGCTACCAAACGCTAATCGTTGCTAGGATCACCACGCGTAATGCATGTGCTCGAAGCGGTCGTACTGAGGCACTTAACTAGGAGAGAAGGGTTGAGAGAGATTTAATAACTAATAAAGCATTAAAATGATAAACCATAAATAATATTAAATAAAATTCCTAATTATCCTATTCCATGCACTACAAGGTTTATCCAGGAAGTTCATCTTTATTGTCGTACACAAACTTGTGTTCAAGTACAATGTCTGCTTGAATAAAGATCTGTTCACTTTGGAGTTCCTACTATGGGCACATGGGAAATATTCTATCTCTGGAGGGATCAAACTACCAAAGTTTCCCTATGCTCTAGGCCTAGGATGGAAAACAAGGGAGAGCCACCTCTTATTTATAGATATGATGGCGCATCGTGATATTGCGTACACGATATCACATACGCGATATTGCAGCCCATGCGATATCACGTCCCATCACCTTGATTAATCTTCTCTAGGTTTGGAGCAAGTCCCAGGCCTTTAGGCCCTTCTTGTTCTAGGAATTTCTCCATCTCCTCTAAGATTTTCTACATTAGTTGAATGTAGTCCTTGTGTGTAGTATGGGATAAAATTGACATATGAAATCCTTCTTTGAGATTGTTCACTCCAATTATTTTCCATATAGAAAAACATGTTTTTAATGTGTGTGACTTAAAAAAAATATTAATATTTTCTATACAATAAATCTTTAATACTTTTACAACAATGATTTATAATATAACTAATCTAGATAACTAGCACCATCCTTGGCAATGGCACCAATGATGAGTAGTGGATACCCTCTATACCCAACCATACGAATCACAAGTGTTCATACATGATCCAATAGAATTCCATGGATGGGACTAGTTGTGGCATCTAGATCATTTTTCCTTGATCACAGTTCATTATCTTCCCACTTAGACTAAAGGTAGATTTGTCACGTATGGTTTAGTCCAAAGTGAGGCATATTATTCTTGATGTTGTTTTGGCCTCATGCTACTTCTAATACTAAGAAATAAATTAATTATTTAACCTAATTAACAATGGAAAGATAGAGTCTAAACTAGCCTACAATAATGAGTGTCCATTTCTAGCTTGCCATACATGTCTTAAACCCACGTATCCACTACTGGAATTACCAAGCTGTATGCTACTAGGTGAACTAAGTAATAATGCTGCTAGGATTAGTAAGTGAATACATGTTTATGCTTGAAATTTATCATTTTCATTATACCAATTCATTATTATGCATGTAAATATAAATATTAAGTAAGTACATGAAAAGTAAATTGCATAGAAAGGAAATCTATTCTAAGTCAAAGTGTTGCAATGAATAAGAATCAATATTCATCTTATTTTCATTAATGGAATGTGTCTAGCTACATTTCCACTCAAATAAGATGTTGTACAATTGACTCATATCCAAACTACAAGCACTCACTAACTATTCTCTAAGACTACAAAATAAAACTACAAGAGTTTGACTACTCTATTGATAAAAGAATGCCAAATATATGATGGGACATGTGTATTTATAGGTGAAAAAAAACACTACATCAATGGGTACACATTAACACATCATTACATACATCAATGGGATCACATCAATGGGTATGTGTTGATGAGTACGCATTGAGGTGGTTGCATTGAGGAAGCTACATCGAAGCAACTACATTAACGTGACTGTGTCGAAGCAGTTGCATCAACACAACTAACTGATGCTTCATCAACAATGGAGTAAGGATTAAATCAACATTATTAAAGTGATCTTATTATATTAAAAATTAGGATAAAAATAATTTGAACAATTATTGAATGATTATTGTAAGTAATGTTTTTGCTAAGTTAATGGGCACTTTACTAGAAAAGAAAATCAATTCTTGGGTTGAAGGTAACCAGGTCAACGCAAAATGTTAAGTAGTTTTTAGATAAGAACACATTACTATTGATCACTTAGTTACTCTTAGATACTACATGAAATTTGAAAAAATTCCTAATAAAAGGTATTTATTTTTTTTATTAATTTTGAAAAAGCATATGATTCAGTAATCTATACAAAACTATGGTATCACTTGCATAAAATTGGCCTTCCTTTAGATTTGATTGTAGCAACTCAAAGAATGTATGGGAAAGTGATTATTAATTTTAAAGATAGTAATTAAGAGAAAAAATTTCAATTCCAAAGCAAATTAGAGATAAGCAAGGTTGCCCACTTTCTTTAACTCTCTTTGGTATCTTTATTGATGAAATGTAAAAATGGTTATGCAAAAAATAAGGTAGTCAAGTAATCAAAATTGGATCACAAGTAGTGAATCTTCATTTATATGCAAATGATGCTACCTTAATCTCCACTACTATAGAAGGTATGTAAAATGTGTTATAACTTTTAGAAAAAAAATTTCATTCATCTAGTCTTCAAGTGAATGTAGATAAAACCAAATTGATGATCTGGAATCCTAGAAATAACTACTATAACTTCCATTTTAGACGTACCAATGTGCAAATAGTAGCTTCTTTTAAATATTTAGGTTTCATTTATATGAGCAATTATATGTGGGAGAAGTGCATAAAAAATAGTAAGATATTTCAAGGCTTTATATGTTTTCAAAAATAAGTGCAAAGATTTAGGTCTCTAGGCTTGGAAAGTCAAAAAAATAATTTCATCTATCATCTATCCTACTGTATTATATGGATGTGTTATTTGAGTACCTAGACTTAGTGCTAAACTTTGGAAAGATATTGAAAGAGAAAAAAAAAACTTTTCATCTTGATGAGTTAAAGGTAAAGATACAAACACCTTTCTCAATGTTATTACATGAATGTGATTTATTACCTTTAGAAGTAGAGGCCTTATACTAATTCATTAAATACACTCATAGCTTACATATCTCAAAGCAAGAAAAATTCTCCAAAGTAGTTCTTAAGGTTTCACAAGATCATAATTGGTATTTTCAGGGGATGCAATGGTTGATAAAATGGAATATCTCTTGGAAGGATGTGCAACAAAATTTTGAGCATATTTACCAACTAGTAAAGCATAAGATTTTAAGATAGATGTGGGCTATTGTGAAAGGAAAGAGAAAATTTTATT
This sequence comes from Gnetum montanum, assembly GCA_015680685.1. Classification (NCBI taxonomy): domain Eukaryota; kingdom Viridiplantae; phylum Streptophyta; class Gnetopsida; order Gnetales; family Gnetaceae; genus Gnetum; species Gnetum montanum. The sequence goes on along the minus strand of MNCI01016273.1, from coordinate 1,648,271 downwards.
TACACCTAATATACTAAATGTAGAAGATCACTATCTCTTAGTTGTTATTTCCATCAAGTATCAAAATGCTATCAACAAGCTTCACTTATGTTCTCGTCATATTATAATAGAAAGCAGAAGATAGATTCACCTCAAGAAGAGCCCATTTGTAGGTTATGCACATCAAAAGCCCTTGAAGATGAGTTACATGTATCTCTTTCATGTGCTATTATAATCCATTTCATAGAGCATTATAATATTACAGCAAAAATCTTGTATGATTTGTATTAGAAAGTTAGAATAAAGCCTGATCAATGAGAGCTTGATTTTATGTGTCAACTTACCAAAATTAGTTGATTCTTTAAATTAATTTTTATCATTAATATCTATCAATTATTTTTCAGATTTCTTGTTCCTTATTTAGCAGATTTCCTATTGTAATTTTTTCCTATAAATTGCTATAAGTGTTGATTCAAGATGAATGAGAGAGTGAGAGAATTATTTTTCCAATATTTTCTTCTCTCCTTCATGTTCATAGTATTAGAACTGATTCTTTCACTTGTGTGAGAACCTAATTGGCAAACCAAAATGGTGAGCATAGCACCTAAATTCTCTATACTAGAATCCTCCTTGATTCTGACTGTCTCAACTCCACCCTTATCTCTTTCCTCTTCTCAAACCAAAATCATTCTCTTCAAATCACGATACACCAATTGAATAGAAATAATTTCCATAAATGTTATAAATCAATCCTACTCATGATCAAAGTAAGGGGGAAAATGGACTACCTGAAAGGAGAAACTACCATGCCTGAAGAAAGTTCTACCATGTATAGCAAATGGTAGACAAAAAACTCAATAGTGATGGCTTGGTCAATCATTTCAATGGAGCCCAAAATCGGAAAGCTATATCTATTTTATCAAATAGCTAAGGAGATTTGGAATATTCTAAAAGAAATGTATTCAAACTTTGAAAACATCTCACAAAGCTTTAAATTCTGACCCACCATCCACACTACTCGGTAAGGTAACTCATCAGTCATTGAATATTTCAATACCCTCTTGAAACTATGGCAAGAAATTGATGTATTCCACAATGTAATTGGAAATTTTCTAATGATGTAATCATTTATAAAAAAATGGTGGAAAGAGAGTGGATTTTTTATTCTTTTCAAGGCCTTAATAAAGATCTTGATGAAGTTTAGGGACGAGTACTTGGTACTAAACAACTCCCCTCCTTGAAGGAATTTTTTGTAGAAGTGAGGAGGGAATAAAGTAGAAAGAAAGTGATAATGCACTCTCAAAATCCACCCACTGAAGCTATGTACCATGGTATAGCTCTAGTTGTAAACCATGAAGGAGGCAACTCAAAGAACCAAAAGGGAAAAGATAAACAACTATGGTGCAAGCATTGTAACAAGCCCAAGCACACCAAGGATACATGCTACGATATACATGAAAAGCCTGCGGATTGGAAACCATGGAGCCAATGATGGAACAACAAGTCAACATACATAGCCAAATCATCAAATGATAAAAAGGCTACCTCAAACTTATTTACTAATGAGTAGCTAGAGGTACTTCAAAAATTGTTGAATGTCTCTCAAAATAGCAAGGAAATTGAGGATACTCCTAAAGCTCCTACTACACTTGCTATTCAATGAGGTAATACTAGCCTTGTCTCTTCCTTATTTTCCTACAAGGGTTTCTTAAATGGTTGGATTGTAAATATGGAAGCCTCAAACCACATGACAAGTTCATTAGAAGCATTTTGTATGTGTGAAGACTATGTGGATAAAATTAGAATCACAGTGGCTGATGGTTCACCAAGCTCAACTCTAGGCCATGGAGATGTTAAACTACCTAAATTCATTTTAAAATCCCTGCTTTATGTTCTGAGTTTAAAATGAAATTTTCTCTCAATTACCAAGCTAAACAAAGACTTGAATTATTCTCTGACCTTTTTTTGTTCTCATTGTGAGTTCCAAGATCTATCATTGCAAAGGAAAATTGGCAATGCTAAGGAGCAACATGGCCTCTATTATCTCATTGGTACTAGTTCTCCATCAAAGTTTGAATCCCCGACAGCCTCATTTATCTCTTTTAATTCTATTCCTAAGTATAAGGTAATGCTTTGGCAGAAAAGACTAGGACATCCAAATTTTACATATTTGAAATATTTGTGTCCCCACATGTTTACTAATAAAGACCCTTCACCTTTCAAGTATGATAATTGTATTTGTGCAAAAAAATTTGAACATCTCATCCTCCTTATCCTTATAAACCTTTTTTTTTCATTTCATCTTATTCATAATGATGTGTGGGATCCTTCATGAGTATCAAATTTAACTAGGGAATGTTGTTTTGTAACTTTCATAGACAATCACACTCATGGATGTTGGGTGTACCTAATGAGAGATAAATCTAAAGTTAGCTCATTGTTCAGAGAATCCCATAAGCTCTAAAAAAAATTTTTAATCATCAATTCATATTCTTCCTTCAAATAATGATAAAGAACATTTTTGTCAATAGCTTAAAGCATATTTAAGTAAGCATGGAATATTTCATCAAAGTTCTTATGCCTATACACCCCAACAAAATGGGTTTGCATAATGCAAAAATAAACATCTTCTAGAGGTAACTTGATCAATTATATTTATTAGCTATGTTCCTCAATCCTTCTGGGAAGAAGCTATTCTCACCTTTGCATATCTCATTAATTGAGTACCATGTAAAACTCTTCAATACCAAACTCTACTAAGTCTTCACTTATCAACCTTTCCTTCTATATGAATTCTCAACACTCTTCCATCTAATGTCTTTGGATGTGTTGTATATGTACATAATGGTCAACCAAATCATGGGAAACTTAATCCAAAAACCCTCAAGTGTGTATTATTAGGGTATTATCCTACATTGAAAGGGTATAAATGCTACTACCATCCTTTAAAACATATTTTTGTATCATGTGATGTCACATTTCTTGAACACCAACTCTTTTATCCCAATGTTACTCTTTAAGGGGAGAATCAACCTACAAAAGAGCAACACTGGGATTCAATCATATTCCTACTAGTCGCTATGCTCGAGTTCACATTAGACAATCATTTCAAACCTCATATCAAATTAGTCCAAGAGTTAGATTAAAATCTAGTGAGAGAATAACAGCCAAAACCAATTCTGGAATATTCAAGTTGGCCACAAGCTCCTCAACAAAACCAAGAGTCTGAATTAGTAATAGACCCAAGTGATGGAGGTATATAGGAGTAGTTTGAGGTGGTGAATGATAATGAAAAGATTAATAACTTGGATCTTCCGATTATAGTTAGAAAAGAGGTGAGTTCATGTGTAAAATATCTCATTTCTAATTATCTCAGATACTCCAAGTTATCACGTAATTACAGGGCATTTCTTTCAAAGGTTGATGAGACACAAGTTCCAAGGGATATCTTTGAGGCTTTTGAAGATTCCAAATGGAAGGAATTTGTGATGGAGGAAATGAAGGCTTTGGAATATAATGAAACATGGGAAATAGTCCACCTATTTAAAGGGAAGAAACTTGTGGGGAGAAAATGGATGTTTACTATCAAGTATGGTCCTGATGGCAACATTGAAAGATATAAGGCCAAACTTGTGGCACAAGGGTTCACCTAAATGTATGGGATAGACTATGTAGAAACATTTCCTCCTAATGAATCATGTTTTTGTATGCTCTGATATGAGGTACCTAATATTGTTGTCTTGACATTGAGTATCTAATGTCAAAGCCCAAGACATGATGTTAGATGTCCGATATCATAGGGTATACACCAGACTATAAATATAACACTTAGGCTCAGGATGTCTAGTCAATTTTTCATTAATTTTTGTCATAGATAGTGAAGCTCTTGCAATTTTTTTTCTCCAAGGTTAGAGTATTTTTTGAGTGCCCGCAATAGGAGTCTGAGTGTATATAGATCTTTTTTCAAACACTGATGTACTTAAGCATAGTAGTGTGACAAGAATAAAAATGAACTCTTTTGAAAATCCTTGCAGCAGTGAGAATAGATTAATATTTCCTTTAATAAATTTTACTTTAATATATTTAAATTAAGCAATTAACTTCTAGTTTTTAATGGACATAAGCATAACCACTTTGAGCATACATATAGTGCTTGGTAACCTAGCAATGCTTAACGTTTGGAAAACTAGCAGCGCTATATGTGTTCAGGATGTATTTAGGAAAGTGGGATGGGTACTTGTGTTAGGCTAGAAAGGAAGTAAATGAATTAGATCTTAAATTACTCTACCTTTCGTTCTTGTTGTAGGTGATTAAACTTATAGAATATAAAAATGATAAAAATCATGTACCTCAATTACACTTAAACCATATCCTTGAGCTTCACAAGTATAGTTGGGAAGACAACAAATGTTCTCAATGCTCATTTCACTTCTTAGAGAAACTAGTGCACAGGAGAACTATAGATCGACAAAATTCAACCATATTATGTGTGAATGCCTTAGTGATTTGTATGGTTGGACGTAGGGATACCTCACTGCTCATCATTAGCATCATTCTCGAGGACATTTTAGTTGTCTCGTGCACTATCTAGGATTTAGTGGAAATCATTTAAAATCATTGGAACAAACCTCAAAGTCATGTCATCTTTTATTATTAATATAACAAAATTTAAAAGCACACTACATTATTATTGTCTAACATAAAATGTCTTCTTCTCATAAGATTGCTTTTCCATCCAATTCTGATGGAGTTCATCAGCTACTCTCTCAACAATATTGAGTTGTATATGCTCATCCTGATGAGCATGTACCCAATCTCACCTTCCTCCGACACTAGGATGAATAGATATGGTGGAATGACATGGAAGGAAATAGTGTGTTGCCCAATCAATTAGTTCCTGCAATGTTCCAAAAAATGCTTGTACGATGGGGTCTCTAGGAACTTCATGCTAAGTATGCTATGTAAGATACTGACACTAGGGATTATCATCCCACTGAGCCACAACATCTATAGGTTTGACAATTAGAGAAATGTTATGAATCTATGAAGGGAAAAGGATTTAATGATTCTCCATTCCTGCTATACCAAAACGATGGTGGAGAACCTTTATTTTGGAGTTTTCCATTCACTGAAATTCCTCTCTTTGACTTCAATGAAGGAGGTCAAAACCAAAACTTGTAGTCCACGATTCACAATCCTAGTTCTAGTAAGAATGGATCCAATGACAAAGAAGGATCCAGAGAGGCAAGTAAAGGAAAGGATATGGACAGAAAAAAAGATCGTGATCATGGTCGCTATCACCAAAGAGTGCTAGATTTCCTTTCGTTTCACCTTCATTAGCTTCTTCTTCTTTTGGCTCTAATCATAACCACAAGAGGTGAGACCATGATGGAGATGATTGAAATGACTAGCAAGACCAAAATGATCAAAGGAACCATTAGGCATGGCATGATTAAGGATGTAGACATTCAAGAGAGGCACATATCCATGAATAAATAGGTAGTAGTGGGCATCATAGGCACTATAATCAAGCCTCAATGAGCCTTTTCTTACTATCCAAAATATGCTAAACGTTGCAAAGGTAGTACAAATTCCAACAAGGTGCTTGAAAGATAATTGAATCAAAAGGCTAGACATGAACAATATTCCTCAATTCAAAGAGGGATACAACTCATATTTGTAGAACCATTTCCAATCTTTTCAAGATGCATGTGTCTTGCAAAACATAGAAATTGAGTGGAAAAAACTTAAGTTGCTCCCAAGGACACTCAACAAAGAAGCAAAGAACTGGTACTAGTCCTTAGAGCTAGAGTCTATCAGATGATGAAGTACCATGCTTGAATTATTTAATGGTAAATATCAAACATACTCTAGAGTTTCCAACTTGAGAAGGAAAATCCAAGGATAGAAACAAAGAACACATGAACCCTTGGATGCCACCATTAGCCAATACTACTTCTTAATGCACAAATGTCTTGGCCATAGTTATTCTCAACTAGATCAACTTCACCATATTATAGATGGGTTTCAATCTAAAACAAGGATAACCCTTGGTGTCTATGCCCAATGGTGATTGTTAGAATTAATCACCTATCAAATACAAAGACTAATCAAGTAGGTAGCTAAAGAGAAAGGTGAATTAAGAAAAAGAGATAATGTAGAAGAGTACAACCGTGATCCTTCCATTTGTAAGAGGAAGGTTTGATTATGTGATAGTGAGGAAGAATCTACACCTAATGAGGTGATAAATAGGAAAACCTTGCCACTCCAAAAATTTCAATCTAAAATTATGGCCAAGGTTGATTAATTATGGGATTCCATGGATAATAGATTTCAAGTTGTCCTAAAAATTTTTGAAGAGTCCAAAGAATAAGGTAGTGATTGTGAGCATAGGAAAAGCAAGAAAGTTGAATGTGCCTATCAAAAAGATGAGGGTAAGATTTCTATAATGGAAGAATTTGTAGAAAATAAATCGAATGATGATGGTAGGTGTGACATCTACTAGTATGAACATCCTAAGGGATGTTGCCCCATAATGTCACATTTATAGGATTTTGGGATGTATGTGTTGGATCCACAAATAACACAAAGGCAAACATCCAAAAGATTATCTTATCCTCAAGGTAATTTTAGGTAATTCCATTAGCAACAACAGTATTATTCAAATGGAGCTCCAATGCAACCATATGAACAATATCAACATTGACAACAACCATAGTCATGGGAACTAGCACCACCAAGGTAGTAATACCCTTACAAATATCCTAATCCATATGGGTACTATGTTTAACAACACCTATCTCCATGTGAATCCTCCAGTCATGTTTCTACTTTCCAATCTCAATACCACCCTTCTGATTATTATCAAATTCATTCTCCACATAAAAGAATGGATACCACCTCTTACCCTTATCATCCTCCTATTCTTGCACATCTTCCTCCTTCATCTGCATAGCTACCACCTACTCCATCTATGCATGGTGAATTACCAACTCAACTACAACAACACAATGCTACTAGGGCCATTAATTTATAACCAGTTCATCAACTATGTGGATTGGAGACTAGATCAAAGAAAAGACCTTTCTTTTGATCACGCAATCCACCTAAGCCCTCAATTACACTTATGGTTAACAACCTTGCTCCTCCATCTTCCTCTATATCATATATATTCAAGTCTCCTTCAATCCAAACATTGCCCAAGATCCATACTGTGATGCTCACTCACATTGTATCTAATTAGATCCGTGTTGGAAACCTTCCCAAGAAGTTAGCAAATCCTAGAAGTCCTTTGATTTATTTGTAGATTACTGGGAACGAATCATGCAAAGATCTTCTCAACTTAGGTTCTAGTGTCAATTTAATTTCTCATAAGATATACACTGCATGGAACTTGCCTCCTCTTAAGAAGAGCAATATCAAACTAGAATTGATAGACCAATCCATCACTATTCCATTGGGACTGGTAGAAGACATTGTGACTAGTATCTATGGGTAGCCTTATCCTACTAATTTCCTAGTGATCAAGATGGAGAACTACAAAGAGGATTTTCCAATCATCATGGAAAGGGCATGGCTTAGCACTGTTAATACAAGAATGGGCATTAGATATCTTTTCTTAGAAATATCTAAAGAAAATGCATTCAGAAAGATCAAGAAGAAGCAAATTCTATGCATTGTGTATAGTGATACAGGGTGGAATTGTGTGCAAAAACTCTCAACTATGAAATAAGCATCTATCTTTGCATGCAAGTAGTGTGCACCAAAAGCAAAAATCCAAAGATGTCTATATGTAGTAGACACAAAATAGAAGGGCACCCAATGGCTAACCACTAATTTTGAGAGTAACACACTTTGCATGGAATTGACTGAGAGCCTGACATGTGCATATGTTATAGGCATGGATGAACTAGAGTACTTTCATCACCAACTCTCTAATGATGCAAATGATGATACTTATTAGGGAGAGTTAGAAATATTGCTCCAAAGTAGAAAAAGATGCTATTGAATATGGTTGAAAATGGTCAGTAGCTTTTGCTTGGTCATATCTTGAACTCATAGGGATTGATCCTAGGATATGCTAACATTGTATCTACATTGATCTAGCCATGAAGCCAAAGAGACGGCAACAGAGGCAATTGAACCCCAAACTAAAGTAGGTCATCAAAGAGGAAATCAAACAACTCCTCAAGGAAGGGTTCATTTATCCCATTGTAGATAGTGAGCAGGTTAATCAACTTGTGATTGTGCCAAAGAAAGGGGGTAAGTGATGGGTCTATATTGATTTTCAACTACTAAATATGGCAATATTCAAGGACTATTAATCATTATCATTTGTTGATCAAATGCTAGAAAAAACATCTAGGCATCGCTACTATAGTTTTCTAGATGGTTATAGTGGCTATAACCAAATGCAAATTGCACTAGAGGACTAGGTGAAGACAACATTCACGAGTCATTGGGGGACTTTTGCATATCACAAGATGCCTTTCGGTTTGTGTAATACCCCTTCTACATTCCAACACCTAGTTTTAAGCATTTTTCAATAGCAAATCAGTAGTGGTGTGGAATTCTTCATAGATGACTTCTCCACCTATTGAGCTACATTTGAGCAACCCCTAGACCACCTTGAGCAAGTGCTAAAATGATGTTTTGAAACCAACTTGTGATTTAATTGGCAAAAATTCACCTAATGGTCTAGGAAGGCATTGTATTAGGGTACAAAATATCACAAGTAGGAATTGAGGTAGATGCTAAAAAGATAAGGGTCATCCAAGTAATAACCCATCAACCAAAAACTATTAAAGATGTTTGATCATTGCTTGGACATACTGGCTACTAGTGGCGATTCATATAGAATTTCTCTAAGATTGCAAGGCAATTGGTGAAGTTGAAAAAGAAAGATGCTCCATTTGTCTGGACCACAAAATGTGAAAAAGCATTCCAATAGCTAAAAGAGAAACTTGTAGAAACTTTAATCCTACAAGTACCTAACTAGTCCAAACCATTTCATGTTATGATGGATGCATCAAATTATGCCTTGGTAGTTACACTTACACAAATGGACAACAAGAAATTCCCATACTACATCCACTATGCTAGGCGAAGCATTGTGGATGCACAACTAAACTACACCACTATAGAGAAAGAATTGATGGTAGGGATGTTTTCTCTAGAGAAGTTTAGGCATTATGTGCTTGGATACAAGGTGTTTGTGCACACGAACCATAGTGCCATCCACTTTCTAATGAATAAGCCAATGATGAGCCCCTGTGTCATACAATGGCTAGTGATCTTGCAAAAATTTGATCTTATGATGGTAGATCGAAAGGACACTAAGAATGTGGTTGTTGATCACTTGTCTCAGTTGTGATAGACAAAAAAGAGAGAAAATTTACTATTTGATATATTTCCTGGTGAACTCCTCTTTGCTAGTTCTATAACTAAACAACTGCCCAATAAGCCTAAATGGTATGATGGCATTCTCACCTATCTTCTAACCTAAGAGATGCCACAAGGGTTGGCCTATAAAAAAAATAGCAGTTTCTTCACTAGGTAAAACACTTCATGTAGATCAATGGACACCTCTACAAATTGTGCACCAATGGCCTCGTTCATTGTTGTGTTCCTAATGCTGATCAATTGTGCATTCTCCAAGATGCTCATGAAGGTCCTTGTGGAGGACACTATGCTAGGAGATGCATGGCTATTAAAATCTTAATGGGAAGGCACTATTGGCCAACAATCTTCAAGGATGCTCGCCATTATGTCTACTCTTGTGAATGATGCCAACAACAATGGATTCAACCACTAAAATTCTTCAACATCTAGGGCATTGATTTCATGGGTCCCATCATGCCCATGTCAAATGGAAAGGCATACATCATAGTTGCTATTGACTATTGTACGAAATGGGTAGAAGTAGTAGCCATCATTAACTATACATCTTCTACTGTTTCTCAATTTGTATAACAAAATGTTGGAAATAGGTTTGATGTGCCACGTGCATTAATTTCTAATAATGAAACTCATGTTACAAGCACTACTTTTCAAAAGCTCATGCAACACTTAGGGGTTGAACATAAACTCACAACACCCTACCTATCACATCCCCATTCCCAAATGATGCAGTTGCCTAATGAAGGTGGTTTCTTTTCATAACAAGTGTTATTGTTATCTTAACAAGACCCAAAAAGGGTAGTTGTGATTAAGACTTGAAATGGCATGTTATAATAATAGACATGTCTCTTGAGAAACCTTTGGGGGTTTGACCTAAGGCATTTATATCTGGGGTTAGAGGTCGTGCCAACATGGGAATTGCGAAGCTAGTACAAGCAAGTCATGAAGGTGGTGAAGCTAGTATAGGCAAGTCGTAGGAAGCTAGGTGAAGTAAGACAGGAAGGGGACTAGCCCACCCTTCTGGCTAGGTTATAGGCCTAACCATGGTGGTAGTGCGGGATTGCCTTTAAGGGATAGATGTTAAAGAAAGAAAACCCCAGGAAACACTCTCAAAGAAGGATCCAGATACACTCTTCCATATCAATAAAGCATTCTTTTATTTTATTTTCTGCATTTTTCCTATTATTTTCTTTATACATAATGCTGAATATTACTTATATTTTGCATTTGGTATGTTTTCTTCGTATGCATAATGTCTAATATATCATATATTTGACGTTTGCCATGACATCCGACGATGGGATATCTCAATTGGTATCAGAGCAAACCATGACCCAAGGACCATTCAGAATCATGGGTTGACTACAACATGAATGTGATGATAAACCTTGAAGCCACAACACATGGAAAGCTATTGATCATCACTAAATGTACCATGTGTTTGTGAAACAAGTTAGAAGATACCTTTCCATTAACTTCACAAATAATGGATCAAGTATCTAGATCTCAACAATCAACAAAATTTTTCATGGATATCATTAACCGATGAAGATTTGATCACACCTTATCAAAATTCATCAATTATAAGAGATGTTGGTAAGATAATGATACATCAGTCCAAGTAACTTTTACCCATCTTAATATTATAATTATTAATCAATTAGGGTTATTGTTAAATTTTTTTCAAGAAATTTAGTAACCATGACCTAAATTGATCTTGTTTTGTTAAAATTACTATCCAGGTAATTTAGAAGATTCCAAGTTACCATATGGTAGCCTAAAAATGTCAATCCAACAAAATAGGCTAGTCCTTTTAAATGTTGAAAAAATCAACTTCATTTTTGAACCCTAAAACTATGTCTAAACACGTAGTTCTTGTTGAGATGATTCCAATGGTACAAATTTCATCTCAACCGGATTTATGATTTGGAGGATATTGACGTTTAAAGTTTTTCATTATGTATGCATTAAAATAATATTAAATTGTTAATTTATTAATTTATTATTGAACAAAAAAATTTATTATCAAAATTTTAAGATCAAAAATCAACCTGGAATTATCATTTACCCACACCAAACCCTTACCCTATCATTGGCCGAACCACCACGTCAACCATGAAGGTAATAAAATAATAATAAAAAGTAAAAAAAAAAAAAAACTTTTTAAGTAGAAGGTTGTAGGTTCAAACCCCAACCCCCTACTTTAACAAATATATATATGTAGAATTAAAAGAAATTGTAACTAGGAGGTCGTGGGTTCAAACCCTAACCCTTCCAACGTTAAAAAAAATCCATTTAAAAATAATTAAAAAGTAATAATTATTATTATTATAAAAAATATATTATTATTTGTAAAAAGAAAAATGATTGAGAAGTCGGGGGTTCAAACCCAGGCCCTCCATAGTCATAAATACCTTTTATTCATATATATATATATATATATATATATAAAGAGTTTTTTAAAAATTATCTATATATAATATAATTATATATTAAAAAACATTTTGGGTGTGCTTGCGGCCAGCCATGGCCAAACCGCTGGCAGACCACAGCTAGGCCATGGCCAAACCTGCGGCCAGCCTTGGCCGGCCACGGTCAATCCCAGCCAGCTGCGGCTAGGCTTGCGGCCAGCTTGCAGGTTGCAGCAAGGCTGCGCTGTAGAGGGCTGGCCCTTGGCCCCAAAGGGCAACCGCGTCGCATGCTTTTGCTGCCGCTGCCCGTGTGCCTCTACCGCCGTCCATGTGCCTTTTCCACGGCTCACCACTCCCGCCTTTGTTGCCGTCGGCGCCTCTGCCATCCATGCCTTACCGCCCTGCACCATGCAACCTGATCACCTATGCAACCCTGTGCAGTGCCTGATTGTTCTTTGCCGATTGTAGCGCAATGTGCACAGACCTTAACAAGGGCCATGTTTGCCCCTGTACACGCTGTGCAGACCCACCCATGAGTCATGTTCATCCTTGCACAAGCCCTCATCCATACAAATGCCATACCAATGCCACAGTCGCTTGCCTCACCTGGCTATAACGCTGACACCAAACCCTCACCGCCTTCTACTCCATACATCACCACCTTTCACTTTGCCATCAGTGTCATCTACACCACTTACCTCCCGTGCGGCATATCACTGCCATCTAAGTTGCTCATCATTACCTCCCACGTCGGTCATCACTGCCTCTAGCACAAATTCTCTATCATATTATATGATGAAAAAATTTTCAATTGTTCATCAACTGACAGAAAAATTTGAAACTCCTGTTAATTAATTAATGGTAGATTCAAATTTTCATTATTAAAGTATTAGTTTAAATTAGGAACTTATAAAAATAATTTTTAAAATTAAAATTTTACACCGTGGTAACAACTCCGATAAAAATTCCACAATTAAGCACATTAGCTTTGGAGTAGAACTGGGATGGGTGGCCTCTCGAGAAGTCTTGGTTTTCATGCTAAATATCTTAGACTCTAGAAGCCATAACTTTTGATCTCAGAAGTCTTTTTTAGCAAATGAAGACTCGTTTCCTATATTTTTTAACTTTCTGAACACAATTGTGAAGTCAAATCTATACCAAGGAATCCCAAAAATTAAGTTTTACTCATTGCCCGATATAGTGCCTTGAGATCATTAAAAGTTTAATTTTCACACAACTTGAGCATATGATGTCCATTTTCAGCATATGAATTGTTATTTCTAACATTTTTCACCCTTTTGAACTCAATGGTGAGATCAGATTTATCATTCAGGCATCCTATAATTCAATGGTGTTATAAATTCAATATTTTAAATTTTAAGATTTAATGCATAACCCTTGCAAATAGTCTTAAGTTCACTATGGCATGTCATTAGTTACACTACCATAGTCAGTGTTCTCAAGGGGGGTAGAAAGGTTATAGAAAATAATATAGTTGAATATTACTGAAAATCAAGTAATGTAATTATATATTACTAAAATTAGATAATTTAGTTATTCAGTTGACGTAGTTGATTATTGGCTGATGTATTAGTTAATGAATAGTTGATGTAGTAGTTGGAGAATTAGTTTAAGAAATAGAACAATCTTCAACCGTCAAGAAATGGGTATATTAATCCATCTTGTAATCAAAACATAGGGCAAAATAACATGGAGACTCAAAATATTGTTTCAACAAGGAGTATGATACTCATGAAGAGAAATGGTCTAGACAAAAATCCAATAATAGGAATGAAAGTTGCAATATATAATGTACTTGCAAAATCTCTAGTGAGTGAGAAACAATATCTACTATGTCCATCATGGGCCTTGGATTGGCATGAATATCGATACCCATGTATCTTAGCAAAATTAAAAGATTGGGATGCTGATGTCTTATGCTTACAAGAAGTCTTACCATGGGAATTTCTATATCAATTTCAACTAGATTTGGAAAAGATGGGATACTGAGGTTTTTATAAGAAAAAAGGTTCTTATGGAAGTTCTTCTTTTGAGCCGTATAGATTAGCATATTGTAGGAATTACAACATGGATGGTTGTGCAATCTTTTATAAAGAAACCAAGTTTGAATTTGTACAAAGATTTGAATGGAGTTTAGGAAAATTGATTTTTGAAATTCCAGAACTTCAAGAGATGGAAAAGAAAGAATAGTCAAGATTTTGGAAACATCACATAGCTTTGGTAATAATTCTAAAAGTTCATCTATCAAGAAGATGTGTATATGTGGTTAACACACATTTAATTCCCAAACCAACATGTTCAGATGTTAGACTTTGTCAAGGAGCATACTTGATTAAGCAAATAGAAGAAAGTTTGAAGAAGTTATTCCTAAGTTGTACTGATTTAGTTCCATTTATTCTTTGTCGAGACTTCAATGCCAAATTTGGAGGTAGTGTTTATCAATTTCTAAAATATGGATATGTAAAGGAATTTTTGGAAGATGAACTTGACTTGAAGAAGATGTTTCCATCAATTCAGCATGCAATTCCACTAGTGCATATTCTGCTTATTTTGAATCTTCAGTAGATAAATCAGATTCTAGAATTCAAGAACAGATAATGTTGATGGATAGCACTCATCAAGAACCATAGTTTACAAATTATTCTGCAATAATTAATGATGATGGATCAACAACATTCTTCATTGAGACTTTGGATTATATTTGGTATTATACCCACTTCTTTAAAGTTACAAAGTTACTAGAGTTGATTTCTAAAGAAGAAGTTGAGAAGAATCAAGATCAAGCCTTGCCATCATAAACAAGACAATATGATCATATACCACTTATGCTAGAATTACAGTTACTTCCATCAATTCATAAGGTTGACCAAGATAAAAAAGTATCTCACTCTTACTTTTATTTGATGATCTTATTATTTTATTCATTGTTTAATTTATATTTCAATTAGATTAATAAAATATCTAAGGAAATGCAAGTTGGGAATAAAGAATTTGCCCTACCTTCACTTGGATAACCAGATATGAGTTGCAGATTGTGTGACCCTGGTTAGAACTGGTGATTGGTAGTTGGTAGATATTTAGTTCACTTCTTATCATTATCTTGGAAAATGAAGTAAGTATCAAGAAAGTAATATTTAATTTTTCATATATCTTTCTCACATACATCTTATTTGTAGAATAAGCAAGAGAAAAATTTAAGTTCAAAGGAGAAATCAAATTATTGGAGCACAAGATTGTGAAAGAAAGCATTAGAGCTACAAAAAAGATAGAAAATGTGGATTTGTTTGAGGATGAACGAAACCTAAGGGGGGTAGATTGTCACATCTCCATTCCCAAATGATGTGGTTTCCTAATGAAGGTGATGTCTTTTCATAACAAGTGTTATTGTTATCTTAACAAGACCCAAAAAGGGTAGTTGTGATTAAGACCCGAAAGGGCATGTTGTAATACCGGACGTGTCTCTTGAGGAACCTTTGGGGATTTAACCTAAGGCATTTATACCTAGGGTTAGAGGTTGTGCCAACATGGGAATGGCAAAGCCAGTACAGGTAAGTCATGGGGGTGGCAGAGCTAGTATAGGCAAGTCACAAGAAGCTAGGTGAAGCAGGATAGGAAGAGGACTAGCCCATCCTTCTGGCTAGGTTATAGGCCTAACTGTGGTGGTAGTGTTAGATTGCCTCTAAGTGATAGATGCTAAAGGAAGAAAACCCCAAGAAACACTCTCAGAGAAGGATCCAGATACACTCTTCCATATTAATAAAGCATTCTTTTATTTTTTTCCTATTATTTTCTTTATACATAATGCTAAATATTACTTATATTTTGCATTTGGAATATTTTCTTCATATGCATAATGTCTAATATATCGTATATTTGATGTTTGCCATGACATCTAGGGACATGATGTTACACTACCACCCCCAAGCCAATGGTCAAGATAAGGTTACCAATAGGAAAATCATAAGGATTTTAACAAGAATTATTAATAAATATAGGAAAGACTAGAGTACAAAAATCAATGATGCCCTTTAGGCCTACCACTCAACATGGAAACTTCCTATAGGCTATTCTCCCTATGAGCTTGTGTATGAAAAATTACCAACACTTTCTATTCAATCTGTGCTCCATACACTTTTAACAACCTATGACCTTGACCTTAACTTGAGTCTAGCAGAAAAAGAAAGACTAATAAATCTCAACCTACTAGACAAAGATCGATTGGTGGCCCTAGCATCTAATGAGTTGCACAAAGCCTACAACCAAAAGTGCCATGACCATAAAATTAGAAAAGTTAAATTTCAACCAAGAAATAAGGTTTTTTACTAGAACCCCACACACATACCTCAATGCACCAAGTTCCAAACATTAAAGGAAGGACCTTACATCATTTAAGAAACTTTTCCTTCTGGGGCCATGATGATCTACAAACCTAAGAACCTAAACAAGAAATAGCTAGTCAACATCCAACAAATCAAACTTTTCATGAGCATAAGCTAGTTAATACAACAAACACCTCATCAGATGGACAACCACACTCAATATTTTAGATCTCCTCCTTTTAACTTAATCATGGAGGAGATGGCCACCTATGCTAATCATATAAGTAGCTCCTCAATTTTTCAACTTTTTGTTTCATACATTTTTTGTTTTACACCATCGTTAGTACATTTGCTATTTCTTAAACATTTTACACTTTCTTTCATATTTTATTTTATTTTATTTTGATGTGATTTTCTAACCTTTTGTTAATAAGTGCCAAGTACAATGGTAATGCGTTGATTGATGGTGGTATGTACTATTTTGTTATTTGAATGTTGGTGTCTAGATTCTAGCTTTGAATTTCATTATAGATGATTAGGACATGGTTTCTTTTTCATGTAACAAGCAATGAGTCCATACCATCCACCCATCTACAAACTCTATGGTTTTCCTAGTTTTGGAAACATGTAGTTCTTTTCATTAACAAAACTTTAACAAATTTGTGACTTTGATACTTTTTAGAATTAGAAAGGATTCAAAGGTTTGAACAAGATGTGACTTCAAGGAGATTCGGTATTCTTTGTGCCTTTTTATTTATCTAGGTGCATGTGTGTTTTCATGGATTTCTTACCATTCCATGTTGACTAATAAAATGAAGTTGAATAAGTCTTTGCATGGTGTGGTTCTCATAGAAAATGATGGGAATTCAAAGCAGAATCCTTAGACAAAATAAATGCATACATCTTTGCATGGTGTGGTTCCCATTAAAAAAAAAACAATGGGAATTCAAAGCACACCCCTTTGACAAAATAAATGGCCTAAAAGCACTAGTTATGGGACTAGAAAGATATGTTACCCATACTTGAAATCCCCTCTAACTAAGGCCATTCCTCACTTCCTACTTCTCTTTTCTTCTTTAATAAGGAATGGTTGTTCTGTGGAAGCACTCTTGTGTCTTAGGGGGATGGACTTGTATTAAAATGGTGATGCAAAGTCACTAAATAATGTTGGATTTGGTTTAGACTAATGATGAATCTTATTAAGTTATTTAACCATAAAATCCACAAGGGACTTCATGTGACCTTAATCAACAACTTCATTTCACTCTCTCTCATGCATCTATGCTTTCCATGTTTCACCTCACTACTGGTTTCATGTTCTTGTTCAATGTCCTAGTTTGATGTGTTAGAATTCTTAGGTAGTTTATTCCAGGTTTTTGTACTTAATCTTCTGTAATATTTAATCATCCATAGAGCCCACGGACTCTTTGGTTTGAAGTTATGCAAGGGCATAAAAGGCCTATTCCTACTTTGGGGAGGATCCACTTGCATATCTTTTGGTTGGGTTCGTTAAGTTCTTTACCCTTAAACACTCTTACAATTAAATCCTTTTGTTTACCTCATCAATGACATCCAATTGTGCACATCTTGACAACATTTTCAAGTAAACTTTTCTTTTTATTGTTGTGAATTCTTACACCCTCTTCAAATATTTTCTTATGTCCAATTTTTTCAAATTTAATGCACCACTTATCTATTTTACCCTATTTGTCAACCTTCCACTAACACTCCTACAAGAATCAATCTACCACAATCACAACCTAGTTGAGTGTAACCATTGATGAGACAAGGCATTTAATAGTTATGTGTTACATATTGCATACTAATTCACAATTCTGTTATTATTGTAGTGGGAAGCATGAAAAAGAAGTAGGACTATCTTCACCAAGGATGATGCAAGAAGACCACACGATGAGGTCTATTCATGATCATTGGATCTTCTCTCTCACTCTTCAACTACCAAGAAGCATTGGATATCAGTTTTATCCAAGGTATTCACTTCTCTTATCATGAACACCCAATTTTGTAAATATTATAACTCTATAAACTTGGGCACTCAAAGTTTGTTTGTTCCATCTGAGTTAGTTTGTATATCAGTTAATAATCCCATATCTTTTCAATATTTTGTAAGGAACTTATTTCTCCTCTTCTACACTGAAGGATGAGATTTCATTTAGTCATGGAGATATGATGAATCATGTTTTTATATGCTCTAATATCCGGTACTTGGCATCAGAGCCTTGACATCGAGTATTCGATATCAAAGCCTAGGATGTGGTGTTAGATTTTCAATATCATGGGGTATACATTGGCCTATAAATATAGCACTTGTGCTTATGATTTCTAGTCAGTTTTTCATCAATTTTTGTCATAGTTAGTGAAGCTCTTGTAGTTTGTTTTCTTTAGAGTTAGAATATTTTCTAAGTGCCCACAGCAAGAGTCTAAGTGTATACGGATCTTTGTACGAACACTAATGTACTTGAGTATAGCAGTGTGATGAGAATAAAAATGAACTCTTTTAACACTCATTGCAGCATTGAGAATAGATTAATATTTCTTTTAATGCACTTTACTTTCATGCAATTTACTTTAATGCATTTAAATTAAGTAATTAATTTCCAGTTATTAATGAACACAAGCATGATCACTTTAAGCATACATATATTGCTTGATAACCCATCAACACTTAATGTTTGGCAGCCCAACAATGCTATATGTGTTCAGGATGTGTTCAAGAAAGTGGAACAGTGATGGGATGCAATATCGCGGTGCACCACCAAGTCTATAAATAGGAGGTGGCTCTCCCTTGTTTCTAATTCTAGGCCTAGACCGTAGTGAAACTTTGGCAGTTTTACCTCTCTAGAGATAGAATATTTTCCATGTGCCCGCAGTAGGAGCTCCAAAGTGAACGGATCTTTATTCAAGCAAATATTGTACCTGAACACAAGTTTGTGTAAGGAAATAAAGACGAACTTCTTGGATAAACCTTGCAGTTCATGAAATAGGCTAAATAGGATTTTAATTAATGTTATTTATTGTTTATCATTTCAATGCTTTATTAGTTCATTAAATCTTTCTCAACCCTTCTCCCGTAGTTAAGTGCACAGTATGACCACTTCGAGCACGTGCGTTACGCTTGGTGATCCCAGCAATGACTAGCATTTGGTAACCAAGGTTGCATTGGTTCAGGGTGTGAACGGTAAGTGGGAATGGATATTGATGCTAGGTTAATTAAGGCTTAGTTAGTTAGTTAAAGTTAGTCAATTAGTCTCTTCACCCTTCACCTCGTCAACATAGGAGATAAAACAGAAAAGACATAAAAATCATATACCTCAGACTTACTTAACCATACAACTGTGACAAATACAAGTAAGTCTGGGAAGACAACGAATGATTAACCTTAAGTGTTCCATAAGGCGTGTAGGTACTTATTTTGTGGAGTTCGACTAGATTGTGCGTGTAACACTCGTATTCGTATGGTTGAGTGTAGGGGTACCTCACCACTCATCAAACGAGTACTTGTGTTAGGCTAGCTAGGCAGTAAATGAATTAGATCTTAAATCACTCTACCTTTCATTCTTGTTGTAGGCAATTGAACTTATAAAATATAAAAATGATAAAAATCATGTAATTCAATTGCACTTAAACCATACCCTTGAGCTTCACAAGTGTAGTTGGGAAGACAATGAACATTCTCAACGCTCATTTCACTTCCTAGAGGAACTAGTGCATTGGAGAACTATAGGTCCACAAAATTCAACTGAATCACATGTGAACATCTTAGTGATTCATATGGTTGGACGTAGGGGTACCTCGCCTCTCATCAACTCCTATGGAAAAACTCAATTCTACTAGGATTTTATTATCTTTAGCTACAAATCTAATTAGGAGGTACATCAACTTGACATCAAAAGGCCTTCCTAAATGGTACATTGAAAGAAGAAGTTTAGATGAGGATACCACCTAGTTTTGAATCTTAAGAAGGTATAGGTAAAGCATGTAGATTAAAAAAGTTACTCTATGGACTCAAATAATCTCTCCAAGCCTGGTTTACCCAATTTAGTAATGTGATGAAGCAACTTGGATATGAGCAAGGACAAGCTAATCATACTTTATTTGTTAAAGAAGGGAAGCATGGTAAAAGATCAATCCTTATTATTTATGTCAATGATATAGTGATTACAAAAGATGATGATAATGAGATTGAAGATCTTTAAAGGAAGCTCCAAGTAGAGTTTAGAGTCAAAGATTTTGGTCCATTAAAGTATTTTTTGGGAACAACAGGGACTCCATTAGAATGAAATTGGAAACAGAAGACTTTTAAAGAAAGATCCTCCTATAAATCAATTTCTATGAGTTATTTTCTAGATTTCTTGTTCCTTATTTAATAGATTTTCTATTGTAATTTTTTTCTATAAATTGTTGTAATTCTTGATTCAAGATGAATGAGAGATTGAGAAAATTAATTTTTTCAATCTTTTATTCTCTCCTTCTGTGTTCAATTTGTTTTTGATGTTTCTATTGGTACATGGTTAACTTATAGAGTCTATCCTTATTTTTTTACATGAAAATGTAAAAGGTCAGTATATTTTATTTTTTTATTTTTCATACCCCATTAATGCTTGATCAATTTGTAAAGTCTATCATTTTTTAATGAAAATATAATATCTTTTCAAGTCTTCTAACATAATAAGGCTTCGTTTCATTTCAAAACTCATATAGATGGAAGCATCAAAACGAGTGATTAAAGTATCATTTCCATTTTTGTTTTTCTACCACCAAATCCACCAACCCGGTAGGAGTGCAGTACATCTAGGAAAGATTGTCTTGCAACAACGTGCATGCAGCCAGTCGCAGTATGACCATCTAGAAAAAAAAAATTTAAAAACAAAGTCTCCCAAACCCTAATTGTTAATCATTTAAACCATGAATCTAATTATGCATCACACGTTCTCAATGATGTCGGTCATTGCATCCCACGGTGTTAATGATGTCAGTCAATGAAATCATTCTTCCATCGTTGCGGGTCTCACAACAGAATTTTGAGGCAGAATCATCCCAATTGTCTACATACTCATACATCTAGTCGTATCTCTGACGCAACTGCTTTCCCTTATCTTTTAACGCATAAATACTACTCATTGCCGAAAGTTCATTATCAGATTTAGTTTATATTATTAGGTGCAGTTCAGGAGCGTTGTTGCTTTAATTCGTATTCCTTTTGTGGTTGGGCATATGCACAGTTACTGGAAAAGAGGTTAAACTTTGGTTAAGTTTAAGCATGGAACACGGATCTTCTTACCAAGATGACTGCTGAGCATTTAAGTAATGTGGGAACCTATTAGCTTATGAGAATTGAGCCAGTTATTGATGATTATTGAGCCTAGGTGAGTTTTTTATATAGTTTTATCTATGCAGAAGCATACCTAACAACAGCATACACATCGTCATTGCTCTAATCCTTTCACTTTTTGCAAATATTAGGTCATGCGTGACAGATGACGTATACGTCACCCACCCAGTCATTGATGATTATTGAGCCAAGATGAGTTTTTAATATATTTTTATACCTAACAACAGCATACCACATCGTCATTGCTACTTTAATCCTTTCACTTTTTGCAAATATTAGGTTATGCGTGAGCCATGACGTATACGTCACCCACCCATCTGATACCTATTTATAGACATGACCATTCCGCAGCTCCTATAAAGCTTACAGAAAAGTCTTCCTTAGAATCTGAGCTCTCTATTTCTTTCTTTCTTTGTGGGTTTGTTGTGTTACCCAGGGAAAGATGGCCAGAAATGGTGGTGATGATGTTGTTTCTGAAGAGCTGCAGATCATGTTTGAGTCTGCAATAGTTCATCAGAACGCAACGCTGTACAAAATTCTCAGTGACAACGCGGGATGCGAGTATCTCAGCAGACGCCATGAATTTGAAGCACAGAAAATGCTTCATGGTGATGATTTCACGAAAACATTCATGGATACTATTCCTATCTGTGATTACGAAGATCTAGCTGACTGTATTGAACGTATCGCTGATGGAGAACAATCCCCGATTTTGTGCAACTATCCAGTTCAGTCTTTTTCAATTAGGTTAGTTCTTTAATTTCTTTAAATCACACACTGCAAGGCTTATCCTCTGAGGAATTCGTACGCACGCGTTGGGTGTTGAAGGAATAGTTGTTAAATTGGAATAATGTTTATTCGATGTTTAATTTGTGGTGTATGGATGTGTTTACCAGCTCTGGAACAACAGCAGGAAAGTCCAAGAAGTTCCCGTGCACAGCTATGTACGAAGAAATCTTTCACAAATCTACTGTTCAGATCGATGCCATGGCGAAGAGGTTTGTAACTGTTGCTTTCCATGCCAAGACTGTATGTCCGTAACCTTCCAATCTTGACTAATGTTGGAAATGGGTTTTCCTTATTGAGTGTTCGGTAACCTTATCCGAGTATGACACTACCAATGGTGTTGGGTAACATTGCTTGTTCAAATACGACACTACCATGAGTGGTTCATCCTAAGATTTCCATGCTTAGTCGATGTCACCAGAATCAGCCGTACACGACAATTTTCTACCGCTCAAATTTCAGACCATCTGTACCCATAAAAAATTTATCTTCAAACAGATCTATAAATATCGAAGATAGGTGAACCAGAATTTGCAAGGCGCTAATGTTATTTTTGTCCATAGATTTAAACATTATACTGTAATTTCTTGAGTGTTACAGGTTAGGAGAGCAAGAATTTCGTGAAAAAAATGTGAGATTGGAAAACCCCAAGGTATTATCACTCGCTGTGGCAGGGAAACAATTTAGAACTCAAGGTGGACACGTTGTCGGATCGGCTCTCACAAACTATTACAGAGGGAAAGATTACAGAAACAGTTACAGTGAAAAGAATTACTGTAGCCCCATTGAAGTGGTTCTTTCAGAAGATGGCCCTCTAGCAATTTATTGTCATCTTCTGTGTGGCCTTCTCAATGCAAAAGACGTATGGTGCATTGACGCTGGCTTCTCCTTCAACATGGATTCTGCCCTCGGTCTTCTCACCGCATCCTGGCAGGTTAAGCATCATCTTCATCATAATTTATTTTCAATTTTAACAGAAGTTTGATTGGATCTCATATCCAGGCTTAACCAGATTATATTTATGCCTGTTTACTCTTACTTATAATAAGAATTTCATTGAAATA
Organism: Gnetum montanum; assembly: GCA_015680685.1. Taxonomy (NCBI): domain Eukaryota; kingdom Viridiplantae; phylum Streptophyta; class Gnetopsida; order Gnetales; family Gnetaceae; genus Gnetum; species Gnetum montanum. The sequence goes on along the minus strand of MNCI01016273.1, from coordinate 1,624,939 downwards.
TAGGAAACTGGAAAAGCCACAAATTCAGGCAAGAAAGTCAAATTCACATCTCCTCCAATTTAGATTTATTCTAGATTTCTAGCCTATATCTCCATGATAGCCCTGATAACATCATGGTGCTTCTTTAATTGTTGCTTCTTTAAATTAATAGATACGATTTTGAGATTTCATCGTGTTATATGAAAAGAAGTCTGGTCTGATCTATGCACTAGGCAGGGCACACAAGTGCTTGAAAGTTTAACTGTCCTTCCTTACTTGATGCCTGATTGTTTGACTTCAAATTTAAAATCATTATATTATTATTATTATTATTTAGATATAGCTTAAACAGATTTATACTTGTTTACTCTTATTTATGATAAGAATTTCATTGAAACATAGGAAACTAGAGAAGGCACAGTTTCAGCCAGAAAAATCAAATTCAGATCTTCTTTTAAATATCTGCATGATAGCCCTAGTAACATTATGGTTCGTTGTTAATTGTTGATTCTATAAATTAATAAATACGATTTTGACATTGCATAGTGTTATATGAAAAGAAATCCGATGAAAACATTATGCATGGCACCAGAAGTGCTTAAAATCAAATTCTGTTCTTAATGCCTAATTGTAAGAATTCAAAATTAAAATCATCGTATCGCTATTATTTAAATATAGCATTATTAAGTTTTGTTACCTGTCAGTTGCACCGCACAAAGTCATAGGCTGAGTTCATTTCTAACACTGTAATTCTTGATAAGAAGAGTCATTATCAAGTTCAGAATTAATAATGGGTATAACATGGCAGTTGGGACCAGGAGGTGGCAAGTTTGATACCTACCTTAGAATATGAAAACAGTAGAGTGGCCTTATGAGTTCTGTTTCTCGGAAAATTCGTGCTTAAAAATTAATATTAATTTCGTTTTCCTTCACTAAGTTTCTTCAACTTGGATGACAACGTACCCAAACTAATGCAAATTGTTTTAAAAAAAAATTAACATTAAAATTTCGAATTTTGGTATGCAGAAATTGTGCTCCGACATTCGGCGCGGGAAGCTGAATCCAGAAATCACAGACCCAAACGTACGAGAAGCTGTGGGCAGAAAACTAAAAGCTGACCCAGAATTGGCAGACGAAATAGAGAAAGAATGCAGACAGGCTTCTTCTTCATCATGGGAAGGCATAGTAAGCAAACTGTGGCCTAATGCAGTGATGACACAGTGCAGAGGATCAGGACCAACACTGAAATCATACTTACCACGCATCAGTTTCTATTCTGGTAATCTTCCCCTTCATGCTATCTCTTACGGTGTTTCAGAAGGAGGCCACGTAGCTGTAGCAATTTCTCTGCAAAGGTACCCTGCCGAGGAAGCTCTTTACTGTTTCCTGCCAAATGTTGCTTTCTTTGAGTTCATTCCTCTCAAGAATGTCAGTAATGAGCATAGTGAATATGGACACGAGCAAATTCTTGGAGGCTCAAACTATATCAATCTGTTCGAGGATATGAATAAGACGGTGGGGTTTGAAGGGTTAAAAATAGGACAGTACTATCAGCCTGTCGTCACCACTTTCCAAGGTCTGGAACTTCAATTTTTGTCTTGGGGTTTTTATTAATTTTTCATATAGAGGTTAGGAAAAGGTTTTTATTAGTTTCCATTGACAGATTGATCCTTAATTCATTCATGATTTCACGATGAAAAGAATCCGAAATTCTGGTTTTGATTTCTATGTTTTTCATTTTTGAATGACTTTTTCTGGGAATTGCTGCTTTTCCATGGGTGTTGTATAATTTAAATTACTAATTCAACAGGTTTGTACCGGTACAAGCTGTCGGACGTAATAAAAATCAAAGGTTTCCAAGGACAAAGCCCCACATTCGAGTTCATCTGCAGAAAGAACGCCATACTGAGTGTGAACACAGACAAAACAGACGAAACAGAGCTGCAGATGGTGATAGAAAAAGCTGCTGTGTTTCTCAAACAACATGGCCTCAGTCTAATGGACTATACCAGCAGTGCAGATGTATCTTGCAGCCCTGGGCGCTATGTCATATTTCTGGAATTTCAGAATCTGCAGAATAAACAGAAGCAGCAGACACAGGCAGAGGAGGAAGAAGAAAAAGAAAAAGAAATGGCTGCTCTTCAGGAATGCTGCACTCTCATGGATGGCTCCTTCAGCCATGCTTATAAGAAGGGCAGAAAATCAGACAAAATTGGAGCCCTGCAACTGTGTGTTGTCAAGAGTGGAACATTCAGGATGCTTCTGGAAGAGAGACTGGGCAAAGGCAGCTGCATTTCTCAGTACAAGCCTCCCAGAGCTCTGCCATGGGAATCTCACACCATCTCTAGTATTATCAAACCGAGGGTTCTCAAATCGTACAGCTCCCTAATGAATAATTGGAAGATCTACACCTAAATGTCAAGTCCAATAATCACATAGTTATTTTCTATTATTATAATTGGAAGATCTACAGCTAAATGTCAAGGCCAATAATCACATAGTTATTTTCTATTATTTCTATTGTAAGGGCTGTTTTGCTTGTATGATTTCTAGTAGCCCTCATAACAAAAGAGTGAAAGACAATAACATAAGCCTATTATTTCCATCTATTTCACTTTGATAGAGCTGGCTTGCAAATGAAGTGATGAGTATAGATAAACCAATTGTGGTGTGCACCACCTCAATGATTATAAATTCATAATAATAATAATGTTCATAATAATAATAATGTGTATGGTTAGTTGTGTTGGTTGACCAAATCAATCACCCCGAACGTTAAACGAAATGTATGCATTTTTTAATAGAGACGTGTGGACCACGAGACGTGTACAAAGAGACGATACTGCTTGCTTAAATTTGTCTGCTAGTGGGCTAGCGGGACGTTTTCTGGTTGCAAAGTCACAATTATTTGGATATTGAAAGTGAGACTTTTTACTGTTTTGATTAATTACATCTGCTATATGATAGATCGCTTGAATTTCAATTTTTTTTCGATTTTAACATTTTTTTAACAAAATGTTTAGATATTACCATGGGTCGCTATGATGTGGCTTGTATACTTCGAGGCTTGGCTAGGATATCGGTTATTTCTTTTTACTAGTTTTGATTTTATAAAGTTCTTTGATGGAAACCTATCCAGCTTTATATTTAATGAATTACATTTTTATGAAAATTTCATGTGTATGCAATTTTCCTATAGTATCTTCAATTATTCTTTTCAATGCTTTCTTTGATCTTTTTTGTGGGTTTCCTTAAACCTTGATGTGGCAACCATTTTTCAAAGCATAGTTATTTGAGTTTCTTTAAGAATAATTAAATTATTTAAAACACTATTCCTATAGCTTATCTATAAGAAGAGTTATGCTAAGTCTTCAAACTATATTTGTATTATGTAATTTATCTCATCTTGTAATGTCTAACATTCATCTAAGTATTGACATGTCTACCATAATAATTTGTTATTAATACTATATTTTAATAGCCCAACATTTACCACCATATAGATTTTTCTTCTTTATTTTATTGGATTTCTTTCATGACATAAAACACTACTAGCCTATCTCTATTTTAATTATTTTTCCTCATTCCTATTTCTTTTTTTCCCTTATATTATTACTTTTATTTCATCATGTTTTGTATGTTTACTAAATTTTTTTTCCATAAACTCTATCTTATTTCTATTAATTTTCAAACTCTATCTTGAAACATAGATATGATCTTAATAATAAGCAAAAATGATTTAGGTTACATCACGAGTAGAAAACAACAAAAAAAACAACATGAAAAAAAAATTTCCAATTTTAGGGATATCTACTTAGGTGTACAATGTTATACTTTCTATTTTGAAACATCAAAAGAGGAAAATTAATTATTAGAAGGTAGGATGGTCCCATTTCTAACAACATTTACATCATTTTCAATATTTATACTTAAACTTAAAATAGGAATTTGAAGTAACAATAAAAAGTTATAGTGAAATACCAACATTTATAGTGATGAGCCGCAAAGGTATTGCTACGCTCAACCATACGAATCATGAAATGTTCATATGTGATTTGGTCAAATTCCAAGGACTCTATGTTCTTTGGTACACTGGTCGTCTAGGCAATGAACCTTGCCTTAAGGTCATTTGTTATCTTCCCAATTACACTTGTGATGTACATGGTATGGTTAAGTGTAATTGAGGTATATGATTTTTATGGTTTTATGTTTTTAGGATTTGTGGTGCTGAAATATAAATATAAGATGATTTAATACTATTAAGATCTAATTAATTAATTAATGTCTAAATAGTTCTAACATAAGCATTTGGTCCCACTTGCCATACACATCCTAAATCCATGTACCTACTACTGGGATTACCAAGTGCTATGTTACTGGGTGAACCAAGTAATAATGCTACTGAGGTTACCAAGCAAATATGTGTTTACGCTTGAAGCGATTGTACTTATGTTCTTAATCTATTTAGATTAATTAATTGATCAATCACTCAAAGCCTAATTTAGCTTAATTAATGTTGTAATTAATAAAAATAATGAATGCATAAATAAATCATTAATCTAATCCAAGTGCTACAAGGTTTGATCAAGAAGCTCGTCTTTATTGCCATTCACATTGGTGTGTTTAGGTACAATAGTGCTAGAATAAAGATCCACACACTTTTTGACTCCTACTATGGGCACTTAGAGAAATATTTTAACTCTCAACTAAATAAACTACAAGAGCTCTACTACTATGACAAGAATTCTATACATAAATATGGTTGGTGAGCTCATATTTATAGTGTTTGTCCTAGGGTTGCATCGATGGGGCCCTATCAACATAGCAAACGCTACATTGATGTAGCCTCATCAAAGAGGCACACCACATAAATGGGGCCTCCTTGACAAGGACTAGTCAACGAGGCCACATCAATCGGGGCCCATTGACATGGCTCTTTGATGTCCATCATACCCACACAACTGAATGAAAACTTGTCCTCAAGTCTTTTTACAAAATTAGAAAGGGATGAGATTATTGACTAACTCTTACTAAAAAAAATAGACTAACTTAGCAAAGATAAGTGCCTAAGTATATGAATCAATGAATTACAAAAAATTATAATGTTTGTGACACAAAATTGAACACCAAGACATGACTGCAAAAATTTGGATAATACATCCTCTAATAGAGTGAAGACAATGGCGAAGATCAAACAATCCTAGGTGGTGGTGGCTCTTGAGGCTCTGAAGGACCTTCATTTGGGATTCAACAATCTCTATAGTTGTCTTCTTAGCTTTATATCTAGGTTAGTGTAAATGCAATGTTGGCATAACCTTGGATTGATTTTAGTTAGCTCGAGATATGGCCAAGAAAAGGCTATTGGCGATTTGTTAACCACCATTAACAGGTTTTCTTTTTATACAAGAGTGAGTTTGGTATTGATTATGATGAGCTTACTATTCTCTAAAAATGCATATTTCATGTTAGCTAGTAAAAATTTTAATTCTAAGGACTTCTGTTTAAAATTTTTAGGGATTTCCAACTCTCCCCAATAGGTATCATCATCTCCATCATTAGAGAGTTGGTGATGAACTTGTTCAAGTTCATCCATGCTTTCAACATATGCACATGTTAGGATCTTAGTTGATTCCATGCATAATGTAATGCTATTAGAATCAGTTATTAGCAATTGGGTGCCCTCCTATTTTGTGGCTATTGCATACAGACACCTTTGTATTTTTGTTTCTTGTGCATATTGATTGCATGGTTTAATGGATGTGCTTTTAACAAACCAGAGATTTTACATGTAATTACACCCATTATCACTATATGCAATGCATGGGACGTGCTTCTTCTCCATTTTTCCAAATTCATTCTCCTTGAAAATATTCAAGGAGAGGTCTCTGATGTCCATTCTCACATCCATAGTACTTAACCATGCACATCTCATGATGATAGGAAAGTCACCCTTTCAATTTTCAACCTTGATCACTAGGAAATCAACAGGGTAGGACCACCTATAGACTATGATTACAATGTCCTCCACTAACCCCAAAGAGACAATGATTGACTGATCTACTAATTCTAAATGGATGTTACTCTTCTTAAGAGGTGGAATGTTCCAAGCCTTGTACATGTCATGCAATATGAGATTAACTCCAAAACTAGAATCAAGAAGAGCCTTACACAATTCATGTTCCATGATTTGCAAGAAGATAAGTGGACTTCTAGGGTTAGCTCTCTTTGTAGGAAGACTGCTAGCCTTAACCAAGTTGGAAACAGTATGGGTTAACATTATAGTGTGGATCTTAGGCAGCATTTGGTTCAAAAGGATCTTGAAGGTATTTGATGTAAAGGATGAGGTAGCTAGAGATACAGGGTGACTAGCCATAGTAGGTTGTGAGGGATTAGGAGGAATTTTAGGTCAAAAGAATGGTCATTTCCTAGATCAATTGTCTAACCCACTCGACTAGAAATCTAGTTGCAAGTTTATAGCCCTTGTAGTGTTTCGTTGATCCAACCATGGGGAAATTTTTCCCTACATAGATAGGGTAAGAGGTAATTAGGTAGAGGGAGGAGGGATATGTGTAGATGGATGCAGAGGATGATATGGATATGGGTTCTTTCCTTGAGGAGATGGTGAATGATTTTGATGATATTCTAGGGGATAATAGTGATGTTGGAACGAAGCATGACTTCTAGAGGTTCTTGAAGAAATGAGTTGCTACAAATAGTATCCATAAGGATTTGGCTACCTGTAAGGGTACTATTGCCTTGGTGGTGGCATCTCTCATAACTATGGTTGCTACCATTGCTAGTATTGCTCATACGGTTATGGTGAATTTCCACTTGGATAATAAGCTTGTTGTTGCTAGTGGAATTACCTTGGATTGCCTTGAGGATATGGAAATCTTTTGGATGCTTATCTTCTTGATAGTCAAGGATTTAGTGCATACATCCTAGACTCTTGTAAGTATGACACCACAATGCAAAATCTCCTAGGATGTTCATATTGATAGATGTTACAACTAGTATCATCATTAGAGTCAGTTTCCACAACTTCTTCTATTGCAACAACCTTGCCCTTACCTTGTTGATAGGAATGTTCAACTTCTTTTCATCTCTTGCAATCATGATAACTATTCTACTCTTTGGATTCTTGAGTAATTTTCATTGTACTTTGCAATTTTTCATCTGAAGAGTCCCATAATTTGTCAACCTTAGCTGAAATATTAGAAACAAATTTTTGAATAGGCAAGTTTTTCTATTTACCACTTCATCAAGTGGTGCATCCTCTTCTTCACAAAATTAGACCTTTTTTTCTAATGGAAGGGTCCCTATTATACTCTTCTACACTTTCCCTTTTTTGCAATTCACCTTCTTCTTTTACCACTTGCTCTATTAGCCTTTGGATCTAATGAGCTTCTAGTTTGGATAATCTTCCTTGGGCATAAATCCCAAGAGTTCTTCTGGTTTCATCTCTAAGCCCATCTATGATATAGTGAAGTTGTTTCCTCTAAGAATAATCATGGCCAGGGAATTAGTGTAAGAGAGAATAGTATCTACCCATGGAAAAATCCAAAGGTTCATGTATTCCCTATTTCCAACCTTGGATTTGCCTTCTCATATTGGACACTCTAGAGCACATTTGGTATTTGTCATTAAATAGCACTAGCATGGTACTCCATCCATAAATGGATTTTGGTTCCAAGAATTGGTACCAACCTTATGCCTTCTTGATGAGTATCTGGGAGGAAAAGCTTTAGTTTTTGCCAATCATTTTCAATGTCAGCACAAGCATCATGAAAAACTTGTAGATGGTTCTATGCATTAGAGTTGTATCCCCCCTCAAATTGCGAGATATTGTTATGTCTAAGCACTTGATTTGGCTATATTTCACATGCCTAGTTGGAATTTTAACTACCTCTATAATGTTGAGCATACTTTGAGTGACTAGTAGAGATTCATCATCATCATTGTACTAATGATGTCTCTGATGATTTCTGCCACCCCTTCTTTCTTGGTGGGCCCTATAATCATTGTTGTCTCACTGGTCACCTTCATCACAATTGTTCCTTTGACAACTTCTATTAGAACCAAGAGATGAAGGGGAATGTTTAGAATCAAATGAAGAAGATGGAAAGGAAGGTGGACTGACATCACCACTACAGTGTCTACAACCACCTAGCTTGTTGCAACCACAATCCTTAGATTCCTTGTCTTTGTGATGCTTACCTAAGTCCTTGCCTTATCAGTCATTTTTCTCTAAACCCAGTTTATGAATAGTGGATCATAGGTTTTGGGCCACACCCTTATCTTCAATAATAGGGGATGGATAATCTTTATGTTGGAAGCCCTCAGGGGAAGGATCTACATTATTAGTTTGGTTCAATAAGAACAAGGGGTTAGAGAAATGTTTCCCCTTTACAAGTTCACATTGCTTCTTTTGGTGTCAATCTCGCTTGCATTGTGTTTTTGTGGGATGATAGTCTTGAGTGTTGAAGCCATGCACAACATATTCCTCTTGAAGATCTGAGATGCCTAACTTTTTAAGAGTTTGAATTAGCATCCGAGGCATAGATTGATTGGGAGACAATACAATGTTGCCCTCCATGTTTCACCACCACATTTATTCATTTTGATGCAATATGAAAGTGAAGTTGGGTACATACTTATTAAGATGAGTATACACCACCCTACATTCTTGAGGGACAAGTGGTTTCACATCCTCATTCCTACAAGAAGAAGAAGACATTTTACAATATAAAACAAAATTTCAGTGTACTTTTTATAATTCTATGTATAGCAGGAATGATATGGACCTTAAGGTTCATACAATGATATTAATGGTATTCACTAAACCTAGATAGCACACGTTTCAAAAAAATCGAGTCTCTGGCAATGGCACCAATGATGAATAATGAAGGTAGCCCTACACTCAACCATGTGAATTACAAAGTGTTCACACACGATCTGGTCAAATTCCAAGGACTCTATGTACTCTAGTACACTAGTTTTCTAGGCAATGAACCTTGCCTTAAGGTCATTCATTATTTTCCCAATTACACTTGTGATGTACACAATATAGTTAAGTGTAATCGAGGTATATGAATTTTATGATTTTGTGTTTTCAGGGTTTTTGGTGCTAAAATATAAAGATAAGATGATTTAATACTACTTAGATATAATTAATTAACTAATGTCTAAGTAGTCGTAACATAAGCATCTAGTTCCACTTGTTGTACATGCCCTACACCCATGTACCCACTACTAGGATTACCAAGCACTATGCTACTAGGCAAACCAAGCAATAACACTATTGGGGTTACAAAGGAAATACATGTTTTATGCTCAAAGTAGTCATAATTATGTGCTTAATCTATTTAGGTTAATTAATTGATCGATCACTCAAAGCCTAATTTAGCTTAATTAATGTCGTAATGAATGAAAACAATGAATGCATAAATAAATCATTAATCTAATCCAAGTGCTGTAAGGTTTGATCAAGAAGCTCATCTTTATTGCCATTCACATTGGTATGTTTAGGTACAACAGTGCTTGAATAAAGATCTGTACACTTTCTAACTCCTATTGCTAGCACTTAGAGAAATATTTGAACTCTCAACTAAACAAATTGCAAGAACTCTACTACTATGACAAGAATTTTATACATAAATGTGGTTGATGAGCTCAAATTTATAGTTTTTGCCCTAGGGCTACATTGATGGGGCCTTGGCAATGTAGCAAATGCTACGTCAATGCAACCCCATCGATAGAGCACACCACATAAATAGGGCCTCATCGACGAGGACTTGTCGACGAGGTTGCATCAACAAGGGCCTATTGATGTGACTCTTTGATGTTCATCATATAGAAAAGTTAGATCTGTAAGAAACTAATGCATTACTATTACTAAAAGCTAGATGCATATGAAAGTTTGGTGTTACATTGATAATTTTTACCATAAGCTATAACATGCTTATTAACATTAGTTTTAATCTTTGAGGTAACATTGTTATGATCATATAAGAACAAATTTATCTTATAAACTATTTTTTTGGATTGATCAATATTTCTTATGGTAGAAGTAAAAACCTTCATATAAGCTTTTGTGTTCTCTAGTTTATTTATGACTATTTGGTTATTCTTATCACTAACATTAACTTAATTTCTCATATCATCAGCTTTAGATTGTTTTTGTATCTTCAACATCAATATGTTTTGTTTATTCTACATCTTTTTCCTTTTTTTTTACACAACTTGCAAGAATTATGAATATTATAATATTTAATTAGTTGAATGTAAGTATTCTTGCCTACTTGCAATGTCAACTTTTGTTTACATTTAAAATGATTGATTTCAAAAAACCATCTATAAAAACTAAATGGTATGGAAATATATTCCATATACTTAATGAGATTGAGATGACTAACAATGTGTAGTTTATCTCTTTTTAAAATCAATAGAAGATTAAGTAGCTTTACAAGATATGAAACTCTAGAATATTCTTTAGATTCAATATCAAAATCTAGATTTCTCTTATGAATGATCAACACTACATGTTTATATATAAATGATCCTATATCTAAGACATGCTACACCATTGAAGCACTAACTAGTTTAATACGTAGAAAAATAATAGTGCTAGCATGAATAACTTGAAAGTTTTACTTTTGCATTTATGAAATAAAACTTCAACTATGAGGTAGGTAACCCAAAAATTGAATAAATGAATTTTGTAATGCAAGATTAATAACCAATAAATCATATACATCATTAGAAAGAAGAAAAAAGTAGGTGTCTTATTAATAAAAATATTATTAGAAGAAAGCATCATAAATTTTTTCTCATTAGCTCTTAAAATTCTATTTTTTATTAAGATGACTCTTAAAATGTAGAGAAATACATCAAGATTGAGGAGCTAAGCACACCTCACACCTCCTCCAAGGATCTTAAAGGCCACACATATTCTCTCTCAATCCTCAATCACTCACACTTGGAGTATCAACTGAAGAAAAGACACTTATAAGAGATCCTCTTAATCTCTATCAAGTGCTATTCCTTGTCTCCCACTCAAATGGATAGAATGTCCTAGTAGAAGATCCCCCTTACACTCAAACTCTCTTGCACAAGCTCTCAAGAGACCTTTTGAATCATTCACTTAGCTCTCTTGCCCAAACTTAGCCCTTGGACATTTATTTATACCTTTTCATGTGATCTTTCATCTTCATTTGCATTTAAAAATACAAATTAATTTTTGTTATTTGCCAAAGTGGACATCTTGTAGTCAAAGAAGATGTTTTTCCTAAGTGCACATGAGTTGCAGGAGACATCTTACATCTAGAGAATATGTCTATGCTCCAAAGAAGACATCTATCTTGTAGAGGAGATGTCTATCTTGTAGTAGAGACATATATATTTTAGAGGACATGTCTATATTGGCAGGGCCAAAAATAAAGATGCTTATTATGAGGCCTAGAATAGTCAAACACCTTCAAATAAGTTCCCTTGATCTTGGAACCCCTTGAACTCATCAAAATAGGTTCCAAACACCTCCAAATATGCCAAAACACCTTGGAATCATCATCAAGAAGGTCAACACAAGAAGACAAACACACACATAAAAATACATTGAGGATTACATAAGGGCTATGTGATGTCCTCATCAGCATCAATGATATCATTTTTGATGGTCAACCTTCTTTATCTGCTTACTTTCTTTTTAACTGAAAGCATCTTTGGCTGCTTGTTCTCTATTCTAATTTGAAGCTTTGATGTGCATTTATTTTTTAGCAATAAGAGCATAACTATGATCTTTCTTCTAAAGTCAAATATTAGATTTTCAAAGATGTCAGTTTTTAGTTATAACTTTATGTAAAAAAGTTTCTAGTGAAAGGTAAGCAATTAATTTATTTCTTGCAATACTAATTCTTTCTTATTTTAGAGGTCTAACTTAGGAAAATTATTAAGTTTTGTTACTATTTGTTTGTTATTTATAATTGATGCCTTCTTTTATCTTTAGAAAAATTGTTTTCCTTTTCTTTGCAAGAAACAATTTATTTGGAAGTAAAAACCTATGAGGGAAACTTCTAAACAAGGGAAAGACATGTTCCTTTTCCTACATTTGATTAAAATTTTTTCAAGATTTTTTGCAAGGATGAAAACTTGAAAAGGCATCCCTACAACTGTTGGACCTTTTCTTTACAGGCTGACTTTTATGTTGTTGATTTGAGGTACTCTAAATTTTTGTTAATTATTATTGATTTTTTTGGGATTGACACCTCCCTTCCAAATCTACAAAGATATTTCATACTTAAAATTTTTTAGTTTATCTTTAATAATAGCCAATAAGTAAGGATCATCACCTAGAGTCTCAATGCTCATCTTGACAAGTGGGATCTAAGAGGATTGGTGAACAAGTGAAAGTCTAACCTCTTTCTAAATAGCTTGGCTCAAGTTGAAATAATTTGATTATAGTACATCATTAAGACATATAGCCAATAAGATGCATTTGAAGAATTATAAAGGAATATAATGATATCTTAAGTATGATTTGAACTAGCAACCTTTTACTTAACAAGACAATGAGCTAAGCACTCCAGCCATCTATCACTAGAAAGCCTATGTCTTATGGCTTGAGAAACAAATAGCTTACCATCATTCAAAATGATAGCCTCTTGATTGATGAGTCATGAATTGTGACAACTGCGATATTGCATCCATGATAACAAACCCACGATATCGCAGCCTATCTCCTCATCTATAAATAAGAGGTAGATAGATTTGATATGAAGTTTTTAGTTTAAGTGTTAAAGTTTAGTTGTTTTTCTCTCAACCCTTTTCCTCCCAGTATATGCCCGCAGTGTGGTGAATGTAATTGTATGGCATCCTTTATTCGAGTGTGACGTACTTGGACACACACATGACCAGAAATAAAGATCAAGATTACTTCATCATTGCAGAATTTACTTAGTTTAATCATTTAATTAATTGTTATTTATTGCTTTCTTAGTGATGAGACGTGATATCGCATGCACCGCAATATCGCGTACGTGATATCGTGGCTATCGCGATATTGTGTCATCCCCTGCGATATCATGTACACGATATCGCGGTCTACCATCAAATCTATAAATAAGAGGTAGCACTCCCCTCATTTCTCATCCTAGGCTAGAAGTAGCGAAGCTTAGGCAGTTTAGTCATTCCAGAGATAGAATATTTTCCATGTGCCTGTAGTAGGAGTCCCAAGTGAACGGATCTTTATTCAAGCAGCTTTGTACCTAAACGCAAGTTGTGTACGGCAATAAAGACAAGCTTTGTGGATAAATCTTGTAGTGCATGGAATAGGTTTATTATCTATTATTTCTTACATGTTATTTATTACATGCATTAGCATGGCATGAGTATGACTTGGTTACGAGCATTGACGAATGTGTATGGCTAACCAAGGAATTGGCTACTCATTGCGATTAGATTCTCTCACCCTTGTCTCCTAGAATGTGAGATGAGTATTACTTGATTACGAGCATCTATGAATGTGTACGACTAGTCAAGGAAACAGCTGCTCATCACACTTAGGCTAGTTAGGTGCCTCAGTATGACCACTTCGAGCACGTGTGTTACATGTGGTGATCCCAGTAACGATTAGCGTTTGGTAGCCACAGTTGCACAGTTCAGGGTGTGTACGGTAAGTGGGAATAGATGCTGATGCTAGTTAATTTAGACTTAGGACATTAGTTAGAGTTAGTTAGTTTCTGAACCCTTCAACCTTTAGCATAGGAGATAAAACCATAAAAGACCAAAAAAATCATATACCTCGGACTTACTTAACCATACACCTTGACAATAACAAGTAAGTCTGGGAAGACAATGAATGATTAACCCCAAGTGTCTCATGGGGCGTTTAGGCATTTAGTTTGCAGAGTTTGACTGGATCGCATGTGCTATGCTCATTTCGTATGGTTGAGTGTAGGGGTACCTCGCCACTCATCATTGGCACCATTGCCAGGGATGGTGCTAGTTATCTAGATTAGTTATATCATACAAGGTCGTTGTATAAGGACTTAACGATATATCTCTTAAAAAGTAGAAATAATTATAAAAAGTCACATACAAATTCACACACAGTTTCAGAATAATGCCTCTCCTACAAGATAATAATAATGCCACACTTGGTGAGGAAGTTCATTGGAGAACCAATGAACCATATGATGATGAAGATTGGAGTATGCAATCTAAGGTGGGGGTTTCTTATAAGAATGAATGAAAACAACATCATTGCAACACACGAAAACATAACTTACCAGATGATGATGAACCCCCACTGGCCACTACAAGTCTAATGCAAATACAAGAGGCTGTTCGAATCTCATGTAGGCATCATAAAGAGATCTGACTACCCAGGCTTGATTTAAACAACTTTCCTACATTTTTAGGAGGCTATGACTTAGATCCGCATCAACATTTACAAGCCTTCTACTATGCCTGCACATGGAATAACATTGATAACGGATGGCGAAAACTTAAGCTCTTCCCTATAACACTCTTTGACCAAGCAAAAGTATGGTATAGATCATTAAAACCAAATTCGATACGACGCTAGTCAACAATGGTAGAAGTCTTTACTGAAAAATATCAAACCTACGCAAGAGTGTTAGCCTTGAGGAAACAAATCCAAGGATGGAAATAAGCACAACATGAACCCTTGGACATGGCCTTAGAAAGATATTATGCACTATTAAACAACTGTCTAGGCCATGGGTTTTTCGAGGAAAGGCTAATGTATCATATTATTGATGGGCTACGTAATGAAACAAGAGAGACATTAGGAACATATGCTTGAGGTCAACTATACAACCTATGAACCCATCAAATCCAAGAGCTTATTAAGCGGGTAGCAAAAGAAGAAGGAGAATTAGCTAGATGGGAGAATGTTGAAAAACATCAACGGGACCAAAATTTCAACTTAACAAAGGTCCCTGATCATAACAAGGAGAAATCAACAAATCTTAAGGTGGAAACATCATCTTTGCCAATAAAAAAATTGTTAGAAGAAGCTGAGGCAAAGATCAATAAGATGTTGGACTAGATGTATCAAAAGGGTGGAGAATTTATCAACACCATTGGAGATAGAGTTTTGACCACCCAAGAAATCGGACTAATTATTAAACATTCAGAAAAAAAGAATAAAGGGAATAAGTGCTCAACTGCTAATCATACATATGAATGCAATATATGCCTATACGATCACCCCAAGGGCCAATGCCCAATATTGTTACATCTACATGAGCATTGGGGAAATACATTACATCCAGAGTTCGTACAGAGATACTGTGTTCGACCACAGTGGCAACAATCTCAGTCATGGGGGAATCCACCATTAGACTGGAGGCACCCTTCACATTTTCCGAATCCAAATGCTTATCACGTCCAACATACCGTTTCCCCATTTTTGCCACCATACTCTATCTCACCACAATACCATTCTCCACAATACTATCAACCCATACCTCCAACACAACCACCACCTTGTGCACCTTATATTCCTCCTAACTTTCCACATTCTCATCCTTTCCCTCCTTCCACAATGCCACCAACTATTCCTAAGGTGTTTGTACCACCACAACCCATGAACAACACTTGTGCTACTGCTACTAATAGTAGTGAAGAGCCTCCTCAACATCAAAAGCATCCTTTCTTTAAACACGACCGTAGGAAGGGACAACACAACTCTAAGGCCATTGCATCTTCCAACCCAACACAAGTCCCACATTGTGGTGCACCCTTACCTTTCAACCCAATGCCTCATGTAACTTCATTAGGGCCACCAATTAACACTCCAACAACCATACAACCCAATGAACATAACCATGGGAGGCATCATTATAATCCTTGCATACCATCTAACGGTCACCAAAATCTTAGTGGGTCAATTCATTATCCGAGAACTACATCATATGAAGTGCCTCACTATGCTTATTATGAAGTGTGTGAAATCCAAGGGGATAAGTATAGACCAGTCCCAATACTTCCAACATGCAAGGATCCTTATTTTTCATTTATTAATCCTTGCCATACTCAACCATGATCCCTCCCTTTGAAAGAAGGGAGTAAAATTTTTTGATGAAGAGGATGAGTCACCAATCAAAGAGTTGGTGAATCGGAAAACTTTGTTGATCCAAAAATTAACAACCAAGGTATCGGCCAAAGTAGACCAAATGTGGGATTCCTTAGACTCAAGAATTGAAACAGTCTTGAAAATTGTAGAAGAGTCTAAGGTAGAACAAAGTAGTGACAAAGGTAAGAAAAAGTGGAGAGATTTAGGCCCTGCACATAATAAGGGTAAAGGAAAAATCACTAACTCCAATGTGGCTGAGGATTCTAATTTAGACGATGATGGTGGATGTGAGATCTGCCATTATGACCATCCTAAGGGATGTTGCCCCATCATCTCACATCTATAGGATTCTAGGATGTATGTGCTTAATTCAAGACTCAACCAATGGCAAACACCCTGAAGGTTACCTTATCCACAAGGTAACCCAAGGAACTTCCACCAACCCTTAATGTATTATCCAAGTGGAACTCCACCACAGCCCATCAGATAGCATCAGCAGTGGCAATACCCACAGTCATGGGGGATGCCATCGCCAACACAACAGTACCCTTACCGGCAGCCCGATCCTTATGGTTATTATGTGCAGTAGCCAATTTCTCCAAGTGACTCTATGGGTCATGCAACCCCCAACCATTACTACCAAGTTCAGGAGTACTTCAGAAGGAATCCTTCTCCTCTGGGAGACATCTCACACTTGTTCCATCCTCCTAATCCATCTGCACCTCTTCCACCACAAGTAGTTCCCATAACACCTATTGCTCCAATAATGCAAGGGGAACTTTCTCCTCAACCGCAGCAACGTCACACTACGAGAGCTATAAATATCCAACCTGTTGCTGGTTCTGACAACTGTAAAAATAGAAGACCTTCCTTTAGAACCAAAAGCCTAGACAAACTCTTGTAACAACAAGCAGTTGAGGCCATGTACACTCCTCCATCACCATCTAACACTTCAGAGAACCCTTCAGTCCAATAGAGTGTAACGCATACGGTTATGTTAACACATACCGTAACCGATTGGATCAAGGTAGGCCACCTTCCCAGGAAACTAACTGACCTTGGGAGTCCCTTAATCTATTTGTAGATTGCCGGAAATAAACCACATAGGGCTCTCCTTGACTCAAGTTCTGGAGTCAACTTAATATCACATGAGATGTACCATGCTTGGAACCTACCCCAACTTTAGAAGAGCAACATTCAACTAGAGCTAGTAGACCATTCCATCATCATTCCCTTGGGATTGATGGAGAACATCATTACCACTGTGTGTGGTTGGTCTTACCCAACTGATTTTCTGGTGATTGAAATGAACAACAATGAAGGGGACTTCCCGCTTATAATGAGAAGGGCATGGCTGAGTACAGTAGATGCATGCCTTAGGATCCGCGATCTTTCCTTGGAAATCTCTAAGATAAACATATGTGGAAAGATTGAGAAGAGGAAAGTTCCATGCATCACATATAGTGATTCATTGGGTGATGACATGGAGGAAATGCCTCCATGTAATAGGTGTGCCCACAAAACTTTGAACCAAAGATGCTTGTATGTAGCAACCACATAAGAAGTAGTAGACACCTCGTGGTTGACAACTACAAGGAGTAGAAACATGTGCATGAAATGAACTGAGGAAACCCATGCCCATTACGAAAGCATATATACATTAGAACATGAGCGTCGCCAACTTCCACCCCTTAATCTAAGATCATCAATTGGGAGAAGTTGGGAACTTCTTAGAAACTCAAACAGGCGCTCATTATTTCGGATCTCTCCCTTTTCACTCAGTTATGGGGGAGATGGCCACCTATGCTAATCATATGGGGCCCTTAGTTCTTTTAAGTTTTTGTTTTACAACATTTTTTTGTTTTACACATTTTTGTTTTACAAAATTTCTTTAACTTTTCTACTTTTTGTTTTACAAATTTCTTTAACTTTTCTCAGTTTTGTTTTACATCATCGTTATACTTTTTCAATTTTTGTGTGTGTGTGTGATCCACCCTGTAAGTTTGTCCCATGATAAGCGTTCTTCATGATGGTATGAACTGTTTTCATATTGATTGCTAATGTTTCTTTTTTACCTTTAAGTCACAATGTTGATACTAAGGTATGTTTCTTTTGATATGGCAGGCAATGAGACCATTTCATCCATCCATCCACCAGTTTCTATGGTCTCTCTTGGCTTGGAAATGTATAGTCCCCTTCTAATAAGAACTTTAATGAATCAGTGACTGGGTATTTCTCAAACTAAGGAAGGACTCATGGACTGAAAAGGGCGTGACTTCAAAGGAACTTGATGCTTTTGTGTTGGTCATTCTCTTGGGTGTTTGAATGTTTCTTCTTGAGTTTTCTTATCGTTCCGATGTTACCCAATACTCAGAAGCTGAGACAATAAAAATGAGAAGTCTTTGCATGGTGTGGTTCTCACGCATAAAAACACAAAACACAAATAAAAAAAAACCAAGTGAGAATTCCAAGCACACCCCTTAGATGAATAAACTTGGGCTACAAGCACTAGTTATGGAACCAAAAGTATTCTCTTTAACTAAGGCCCTTCTCGCTTCCAATTCTCTCCTTTATTTCGTCGGAATAGTGATGCCTCTTGGAGTGTGCATTCTTGTTGCCCAAGTGGATGGTTTAACCGAATGCATTGATGCGAAGTCATTGGATGTGGTTGGTTTGAGGCCGGAGTTGGAATGAGATTTACCAAGTCACATTAATCATCAAACACACAAGGGGCTGTACACCACCTTGTTCTTGGGATTCTATTCCATTTCTCTTCTCTCCATCGTTCTCTCCATTATTCCCCTCATTGCCGGTTGTATCATTAGTGTATATATTTTGGTCGATGCATTGTTTTCTTTTTGGTAAATTCTTGTGGTTAAGACTTTAACTCTTGTTCCAAATGACATTCCCAGGGCCTACAGACTCTTTGAATGTGGGTTTGTCAGGGAATTAAGGACATGAGCTTGCTTTGGGGAGGACCCACTGACATTCCTATTTGGAGCACTAGTTAACTTTCTTCCCCTAACATTTTGCGAATAATTTCATTTTGTTCATTTCCATCTTGACATCCATTTCATCGATGCCATAGTTGTCCCTTTTTATCTATCTTTCTTACTCCTTTTATTTCTCCATTCTAATGCTACTGAAGGTTTGCAATTAGTCATGGGGGTACGGGGCCTGATTTTTTTTATTTTCTCCTAGCCCAAATTTTTTTGATTTTCTTCCTAATCCCTACACCTTCAGTAGTCATCAGTCACGTATTCCCAGATCCAAATCAGCCATACCACAACCTAGTCAATGGACTTAGATTGAAGCAAGGTATCAATTACATGATGATTCAATTACCATTGCTAATATAAGATTGTGTTGTGTGTGTAGATGGTGACCATGCAAACAACAGAGCGGATCTAGAGCAAACACTTGGAGTGGAGTTGTGCTAGAAGTAACGATGCAAGGAGCAAGATCGATGGCGTGCTTACAGATGGACAACAAAGGTGCAATCTTGGCATTGGCAGCAGCAACACTTCTTTCTCTCTCTCTTTCTCAATTGCCAACAAAGGCCTGATGTCATTATAATAAGGTGTTCACCCTTGTTGTCATGAACACTAGTTTTGTCAAGTCTTGTAATAATGATTCGTTCACATGTCATCCCATTAGTTCCATTCCCCTCAATAATTCCATACCTACTTGATATTATTGTAAAGAACTCGAGGATGAGTTTTCATTTAGTCATGGGGGTATGATGAGATGCGATATCGCATGCACTGTGATATTGCATACGCGATATCGCTGCCGTCGCGATATCGCATCCCATGCGATATCATGTATGCAATATCGCGTCATCCCCTGCGATATCGCAATCCACCGACAAATCTATAAATAAGAGGTGGCACTCCCCTCATTTCTCATCCTAGGCTAGAAGTAGCAAAGCTCTGGCAGTTTAGTCACTCCAGAGATAGAATATTTTCCATGTGCCTGTAGTAGGAGTCCCAAGTGAACGGATCTTTATTCGAGCAGCTTTGTACCTGAATGCAAGTTGTGTACGGCAATAAAGACAAGCTTTGTGGATAAACCTTGCAGTGCATGGAATAGGTTTATTATCTGTTATTTCTTACATGTTATTTATTACATGCATTAGCGTGGCATGAGTATGACTTGGTTACGAGCATTGACGAATGTGTACGGCTAACCAAGGAATCGGCTACTCATTGCAATTAGATTCTCTCACCCTTGTCTCCTAGAATGCAGGATGAGTATGACTTGATTACGAGCATCTACAGATGTGTACAGCTAGTCAAGGAATTAGCTTCTCATCACGCTTAGGCTAGTTAGGTGCTTTAGTACGATCACTTCAAGCACGTGCGTTATGTGTGGTGATCCCAGTAACGATTAGCATTTGGTAGCCATAGTTGCACAGTTCAGGGTGTGTACAGTAAGTGGGAATGGATGCTGACGCTAGTTAATTTAGACTTAGGACATTAGTTAGAGTTAGTTAGTTTCTGAACCCTTCACCCTTTAACATAGGAGATAAAACCATAAAAGACCAAAAAAATCATATACCTCGGACTTACTTAACCATACACCGTGACAACAACAAGTAAGTCTAGGAAGATAATGAATGATTAACCCCAAGTGTTCCATGGGGGGTTTAGGCATTTAGTCTACGGAGTTCGACCAGATCGTGCGTGCTATGCTCATTTCGTATGGTTGAGTGTAGGGGTACCTTGCCACTCATGACTTAGTTAATATCTCTCACCCTTAAACTCCTATTAAATGCAGAATGAGCACGACTTGATTACGAGCAGTTAAGTGTAACTACTTGGTAACCCAGTAGCGTACCTAGGATCTGCACTTGGTAATCTCAGTGGTAGTTGTGCACAAAGTCCAAGGTGTGTACGGATAATTAAGGAACGAATGCTCATCGCACTTAGGCTAGATAGATCCTTTTTCACCCTTTCTCCCTTAGCTTAGAAAATATTACCTTTCCTTGCCTTCAGGAGTAGCATTAGGTTAGAAAACACATCATACACCTCACTCTGGACTAAACCATATGTGACAAAGCTAATACTAGTCTAGGTGGGAAGACAACAAACTGCGACCTAAGGCTAACTATCTAGATGCCACAACTAGTCCGTCTACGGAGTTCGACTGGATCGCACGTGTAACGCTTGTATTCGTATGGTTGAGTGTAGGGGTACCTCACCACTCATCATTGATGTAGATGTACTATGATTGAAAAATTAAAAATTATTTCACATGTTGCTCTAATTCTAATAGTAGCTCTTTTATACATATCTTGGATCACTTTAATATATTTATCAAAGATATTTTTTCTATAAACTAGATCAAAGAATATTTCTAGGAACTTTATCTTATGCCTTAACTAAGTTAATAAAGATCACATGTAGATTTTACCTACATCTTCTAAACTTATCCATTAATTATGATATCAAGAAAATAACCTATTAAAATCCAAATTAATTTTTTGATACTATTAACTAAGTTTAACATGCTACTCTATAACTCTCTTCCAAAGCTTCATGATATGGCCCATAAGTTTGATTTACTATAGTTTATATAGTTTCCCACATCTATTTTAATTTTATTGATGGAAATAGTTGTGCTTTTCCTATAGCTTTTAGTCATTTCACCATCCTTCAAAATGTTGTTAAATAAAGTATTACCTTAGTGGTAAGAGCCTTGGCATTGAAATCCTAGGCCATAGGTTTTATTCTAGCGGGCACCATTAAGTTATGGATTTTTAAAAAATTTTCCAAAAGGGATTTTGAAACTACTATATCTAAGAGATCCAAGAGGGTTTGAGTAGATATAAGGAAAAGTCCAATTTTAGTTTCATTTTTAATCATTTGACTCTTATATGTTCTAATGCTTGCTAGGTTTCTATAGGAACAATTTGACTATAGGTACACCTAAAGACAACATGATACATTTGAAGAATAATAGAGAAATATAACAAGGGGGGTGTGGGGGGTGGACCCAAGATATATACTAAGATATATACATATATACTATAGAAGACTTATAGAGGAATATGACCATGCCTCAAGTATAATTTGAAAAAACATGAACGATAATCTTTTCCTAAACAAAATAAACTAACTAATTATACATTACACAACTACAAGTGAAAGACCAATTTTTTTTCTTGAGAGGCCCTAAATAATTATATTATAACTCAACATAGCCCATCAGAATTAAACCTATGACTTAGAGCTCAAAAATCTTGCCTTGTGAAAGATTTTAAATGGTACTTCCTTTCTATGATAATCCAAAACAGGGTGAATTTCACGGTTAGCTATTCGAACTCTCATGACCCTTCCTTAAAAACAATAAAATAGAGTGGAACCTGCATGATTTTACCTTCTTTATTGAGAAAATGAAAGATAGAAGAATACGAATACAGAGAGTTTATCACAGCAATGTGATGTTGATGCTACCTGACCTTGTCCATTGTCCACCAACAAAAGAATGATGCGTATGGTGGGCCTGGATGGAACATGCAACCTCAAGAAATTCTAAGATAGAGCCCAAGTGAAGGGTCAAAACTGGCACCTCAAAAACAGATGGAAGTTGCTGAACGGCTGAATATTGTCTTTTCCGTGGCTAATGAAATGAAAAGACTTGCCTCAATTCACGTTTCCGTCGTGATACTATCAAACAACAAAAAATAATTCTTCCGAGTTTGTATTGTGTTTCATTTAGTTCATGTATTTCGCTGTTCAGCATGCCAAACACACTCCGTGGCGTAATTAAAGACGAACACTCTGTGCCGCGGTATTCAAAAGTAAAGTAACTTGCCGCAGATAGATAGATTGTTGACCAACTTGCAGTGTCTAATCATTCGCTTAAATTTTTGATTTCAAGATGTTCATCATGGAATGAGAACAAAAAGTATCCTCACTTGCAAGTCTTTTCAGCTTCTGTTTCTGATGATTATTAAACTACCAATGCTATTCAAACTGTGTCCTTGCTTGATGCCTGATTGTTTCACATGAAATTTAAAATTATTATTTAAATATAGGGTTATTAAATTTTTTGACATGTAAGTTGCATCCCATAAAGCCATAGGCTGATTTCCATTTTGGCATACTCTAGTACTATAATTTTTGATGAAAAGAGCCATAATCAAATTTAGTTGAGATAGTCATTTCTCAGCGTAGAGGTTATGTGTTTGATTTTTGTTTTGCTTATAAGTGTAGCCTTGTGGTGGGACATTCTTGTTTAGTAAACAAGGTCCCAACTACCTGCTGTGGGGTAGGGGTTCGGGTACCAATCCAAGTTTCATGCCTCCAAAAAAAATATTTTATTTTCAAAATTAATAATGGGGTACAAGGAGATTGTAACTTTGATACATGGGGCTAATCTTGCTGTTTGGTAGGGGTTAGGTTACCAACCTCAGTTTCCTTACCTTAAAAACTCTAAATTAATAATAGGATTCAAGGAGGTTGTAACTTTGATATCTAGGGTTGTAGCATAGTCCCTACTCACACACAGTAGGGTAGGGTAGGGTTGATAGGACCTATTAATGAAAAAATTCTCACCACAGCACTTCTACTATGCCTTGAAGTGGAGGTGCTACTGCCACTTTAAGGCAAAAATAAAAGGCCACCTGCCAACTCAAAGATAAGTATCCTAACCACTTCCCCTACGTACTTAGAAATTCATATTAATTTCATTTTCCTTGGCAACCACTTGCCCTACGTACTTAGAAATTCATATTAATTTCATTTTCCTTGGCAAGTTCTTTCAACTTAGATGACAATGGACCTAATGCATTTTGTTTTTTTGAAAAAAGAAATTTGGAATTTCGGTATTCAGAGGACATTTGGCACGGGAAGCTGAATCCAGAAATCACATGCCCAAATGTACGAGAAGCTGTAAGCAGAAAATTAAAAACCGACCCGGAGTTGGCAGATGAAATAGAGAAGGAATGCAGACAGGCTTCATGCTCATGATGGGAAGGCATAGCAAGAAAATTGTGGCCTAATGTGCTGATGATACTGTTCAGAGGATCAGGACCCACACTGAAATCATACTTGCCATGCATATCAGTTTCTGTTCTGGTAATCTTCTCCTTCATACTATCTCTTATGGTGTTTCAAAAGGAGGCCATGTAGCTGTGGCAATTTCTCTGCAAAGGTACCCTGCCCTAGGAAGCTCTTTACAATTTCCTTTCAAATGTTGCTTTCTTTGAGTTCATTCCTCTCAAGAATGTCAGTAACGAGGACAGTGAAGATGGAGAGGAGCAAATTCTTGGAAGCTCAAATTTTATCCATCTGTTCGAGGATATGAACAAGACGGTGGGTTTTAAAGGGGTAAAAATAGGACAGCACTACCAGCCTATCGTTACCACTTTCCAAGGTCTGGAACTCAATTTTTGCATTTTAATTTTTATTAAATTTTCATATCAAGGCTAGGAAAAGGTTTTTATTAGTTTTCATTGACAGTTTGATCCTTAATTCTTTCATGATTTCATGATGAAAAGCATCAGAAATACTTGTTTTTAATTTCGATGTTTTTATTTATGATTTTGACTTTTGTGGGAATTCTTGTTTTTCCATGGCTGTTGTATAATTTGAATTACTAATTCAACAGGTTTGTACCAGTACAAGCGGTCGGACGTAATAAAAATCAAAGGTTTCCAAGGACAAAGCCCCACATTCCAGTTCATCTGCAGAAAGAACGCCATACTGAGTGTGGACACAGACAAAACAGATGAAGCAGAGTTGCAGATGGTGATAGACAAAGCTGCTGTGTTTCTCAAGCAACATAGCCTCACTATAATGGACTATACCAGCAGTGTGGATGTATCTTGCAGCCCTGGGCGCTATGTCATATTTCTGGAATTTCTGTATCTGCAGAATAAACAGAAGCAGCAGACAGAGGTGGAAGAGGAAGAACAAAAAGAAATGGCTGCTCTTCAGGAATGGTGCGCTCTCATATATGGTTCCTTCAGCCATGCTTATAAAAAGGGCAGAAAATCAGGCAAATTTGGAGCCCTGCAGCTGGGAATTGTCAAGAGTGGAACTTTCAGATGCCTCTGGAAATGGAGTGACGGGTATACTTTAGCCGATTGTGGGTGGGCACTAACTCAATAATAATAATAATAATAATAATGTGTAAAGTTAGTCGTGGTGTGATTTGACCAAATCCATCTCCTAGACCATTAAAAAAAGAAAAGTTTGCATATTTCAATGGAGATGTGGACTACGAGACATGTACAAAGAGGCTACAGTACTTGCTTAACTCTGTCTGCCAATTGGTTAGTGGCACGTTTTTTCTAGTCGCAAAGTCACCATTAGTTGGATATTGAAAGTGACACTGTACACGGTTTTTAATATTACAAACATTTATATAATATATGATAGATCACTTGAATTTCAATGTTTGGGTTCCAAATTTTTGCTTTTATTATATAGTTCCTTGAGTTCCATTATTTTCTTCAATTTTAGCAAAACTTCTTTTTAACAAAATGCTTCTATACTACCATGGGTAAGGCTTGGCTAGGATATTGTTTATTGTCTTTTAGTACTTATTTTGATTTTATAAAGTTGATTGATGGAAATTTATGTAGATTTATTTATAAAAAAATTATATTTTTATGAAAATATCAATTGAAAATTTCATTTAAATGCAATTTCTATAATTTACGTATAATAAGAGTTATATTAAGTTTCCAACTATATTTTTATTATGCAATTTATCTCATTTTATAATATGTAACATCCATCTAATTATTGGCATGTCTACTACATTAATTTTTTATTCATTTTGTAATTTTATAGCCCAACATTTAACCCCATATAAATTTTCCTTATATGTTTTATTGGAATTCTTTCATAACATAAAACAATACTAGCCTATCTCTATTTTAATTACTTTTCCTCATTTCTATTTCTTGTTTGCCTTTATATCATTACTTCCATTTCATCATATTTTGTAATTTCACTAAAAGTACTTTCCATAAAATCTATCTTATTTCTATTATTTTTAAAAGTCTTTTGATTTTATCAATATCTTGAACCACAAATATAATATTTAATAATAATCAAAAATAATTTTGAGTACATAATGAGTAGAAAACACCAAAAAAAAAAAAGAAAGAGAAAAAAACATGGAAACGAAAAACATTTTAGTTTTAGGGATATCTACTTAGGTGTACAATGTTACACATAATAGTTTGAAAAATTAAGAGAGGAAAATTAATTGTTAGTAGAGAGGATGATCTCATTCTTAACAATATTTACATCAATTTTAATATCTATACTTAAATGTAAAATAGAGATTAAGTTAGTGATAAAAAGTTATAGTAAAATACTAACATTTATAGAAAAGCTAGATCCATAAGAAACTGATGCATTATTATCACTTCTACTTAACCTTATATTGAAAATCTATACCATCAACTATAACATGGTTATTAACATTATTGCTATAATGTACTTCTTAGCATTACTTTTAATCTATGAGGTTGTTGTATCCATTTTTTCACTTCACTTTGAAATGAAACTAAGTGTGGTCTCAACCTCCTTCCATGAGAATTTGAGCATCAAATCCTCCAAATACATCATCACAAGACATATTCTCACCTCTTGGATGCCATCAGGAACCATTTGGATTCATAATCCAACTTTTGGACTTAATTTTCTATGATTTCTAGACAAATTTGGGGTAAAAAATTTTTAACTATTAGAGTTGGAGCTCTAGCTCCAAAATTTTTCTAAAGTGTTGAAACTAGCATAGGTTAGAATTTTTCCAAGCATTGGAGCTCTAACATTAGAATTTTTCTAAGTGTTGGACCTCCAACATCAAAATGTTTCTAAGTGTTGGAGTTGGAGCTTTGGCATCAAAATTTTCTAAGTTTTAGAGCTAGCACTCACAAGAATCTTTCTAAGTATTGAAGCTAACACAGGTCAAAATTTTTCTAAGTGTTGGAGGTGACAGAATGTCAAATTGGGTTCTCTTTAGTACTAGAGCACAAAATGCCCTAAAAGAAGCTTTGTAAGACATGTTTCTGGCCTTTAGAGGCCTCCTTGAATCATTCGGGGTCATATCCCAACTTTTTAGTGTCAATTCCAACAACTTTGAAAAAATATTGCAAATGGCCAAAATTTTTTTGTCTTGTTGATGTAATGTTAAAATTTTTCTAGGTATGATTGATGTGGCATCAAAATTTTTCTAAGTATTAAACAACATTGGACATCAAAATCAAGATTGATGTGGAACATGAGAGAGCTAGTTGACATTGGACATCACTTCTAGAGTTAGAATTTTTTAGCTTCTACATCAATAGATTTGAGTTTCTTTTATTAGTTTTATCACATTTTTTTCCTCCCACCATTTGTAGTTTGGCCCTTCATAGGAGGTGAACACTTTGTTTTTTCTTTCTTCCTTTGTTTTAATGAATACAACATTCACATCTAGCATCATTTCCCACATTGACACAATCTCTCAATTTTATGCTTACTTATATATATTCTATGCTTGGTTAATTTTTTCTCTCCCATTCATGACATTATTTTCTTGTCACATAAAAATTACAGAGTTTTCAACATTTCACACTTAGTCAATTTTCAACATTCTATGCTTAGTCATTCTCTCATGTCAAAACTTGTCCCACATCAAAAGTTGTGTCAAAACTTGGCTCATATCAAAACTACAGTTTGAATATTGTACTTTCTTTATCTATATTTTACACATCATTTTTATTTCTATATTTACAGCTTATTCTACACTAAGTTTATTTTTTAATAATCTATACTTAGTCAAATTTTCAACATTTTACACTTTGTCAAATTTTTAACATTTTACACTTAGTCATTTTATTCACATATAATTTTCATTTTTTGGTGAAGGATTTGGCATTGTTTTCTCTACAAAATAATATTAATATTTTATTATTTACATCCTTTTATAAAAATACTATATTTAGTTTTTATTTCATCTCTCATGTTTCATTATATACTTGGTTAAATTTTTAGCATTCTACAATTGGCTATTTTTCAATGTAAAAATTCCTTTATTTGGAGAGGAAATCAAAATGATTTCTCTCACATCAAAACTACAGTTTTTTAAATTTTTTATGGTCATTATCCATATTTTACACTTTATTTTTATTCCATCCTTCATATCTTATCCTACACTTAGTTTATTTTTCCAATGATTTTACACTTTAGTTACTTTGGCATTAAAAACTTCACATTTTTCATCATTTCCTTACCATTTTTGGAATGTATGTGGTAGGATAAGTTTGTATTTGATTGAAGTATTTATATCTCTTTGTTTCATAATCATTGATTTATCAAGGATTACATCAATCTAATGACCATTTATGGCCACATGTTAAGTATCTCAACACTTAGTTTATGGAGGTGTCCTTGTAGAAGTTTAAAGAACATTTATACAAGAACATTTTTGGCACTAGAAGTAGGACCAATAGGATTTCTAGTATTTTTAAGTTATTTCATAGCATCCTATATGTCCTTTGTAGAACTTCAAATTTTTTTCCACTTCTAGCGTTGTTAGTTTTATTACTATTTCCATGTATACTTGATCTTTGTTTTCTTTTTTTTTCTTTTTTTTTTTAGAGTTTATGTAGGAACCTCTCTTTAACACCATGATAAAACAAGGATCTAACTCCTCCTAGGACTCTCAAGTTTGTAAGCTAATGAAATTGCAAAAAGCTTAGGCACTTATGGCACCCATGACACAACATGACTACAAAGTCACAAGTGCAAAAAGGGAGATAAGCATTGCACTACCTGAGAATGAGCTATGGAGGATGGCTAAATATGAGATAGATAATGGTTTAGGATCTTTCTTACTCAATCCAAACTAACCCATTGAGCTTACCCAATTTGAGCAAGCCTTGTTAGCAGAGTATTTACTTGCTAGGGATGAAATACAGGCCATGGAAACTAACATTGGGGAACAAATCATTGGGAATACCAACATTAATGTTAGCTATTAGAATTTGCAACTCCATGGTTAACACAACAAAAGTGGTGATATCAATATTTGTGATGGTAAAGAAAATGCAAATTCTCATACTTCATTACTTGTTAACCCATCTCATCAACACACTACCTACCTATTGAACCCTGATTTGTAGCACATTAATCTAATCAAATCTAACAATCCATTTTCCATGCATGTTCTACAAACTGTTACTCCCATTGCTTCTACATTCATTACTATATTACCATCTATGATCAACTTATTTCCTATCTACAATTTATTTTCTAATACTACTACAATCAATCATGTTCTATCGACATTTGCACAAAATGTTAATCCATCACTTAACCTTTCTAACTAGTATCACATATGCAACAAACTCAATTACCACAAGTGTCACTACCATTTCTTTCACCTATGTAGCATATA
Organism: Gnetum montanum; assembly: GCA_015680685.1. Classification (NCBI taxonomy): domain Eukaryota; kingdom Viridiplantae; phylum Streptophyta; class Gnetopsida; order Gnetales; family Gnetaceae; genus Gnetum; species Gnetum montanum. The sequence goes on along the minus strand of MNCI01016273.1, from coordinate 1,595,454 downwards.
CCCTAATATAATGCACCTCAAATTCCTATGCTGGCCACTATACCACCATAACCATTTTACCCTATTACAATCTCATTTTGGATAATCTTATTGTTCAATCAATTCTTGGTGTTCACCTAAATTAATGCTTTTGTTGCAAGACCTCATGTCTAGGTTTCAAGTGAATAAAGATCAAACATGAAGAGCCACAATACTACATGGGGGTAGTCATGCAATCTTCATTTCCAATCTACTTGTTGAACCCATCAATCCTTTGATTCCTCTCATTCAAGTTCCCAAAGACATTTCACCATCAAATTTTGCTAACTATAATGGAGAATTTGATCCTATGAATTGTGTTATTAACTTCTACAATGAATGCATGCTACTGGCCAATTATCCCCACATCATCCATACAAGATTTTTAAACTCCTGAACTAGAAAAGCTCTTGAATAGTATATAATGCTTCCCCATGGATCTATCACCTCCTTGAAACAACTCTTCATTCCCTTTGTGAACAGGTTTAAGCACAATATCATTAAAGTTGGTACTTTGCAAATGCTTCTAAAAATCAAACAAGTCCATAATGAGTCCATCTCCAAGCTTATCTCTAGGTGGACATTAGTGACAATGGAGATTTCACATCAATTGGCTAATGATTAGCCTCTAAAAATTCTTAGGGAAGCTATCAATAACTACATTAGAGGTAAATCTGATCTACCCTAGGTCACTTAGTCTTCATGACATAATCATATTTGATAAATATATTAAGGAGGTTGTCATTTAACGTAATGATCTAGAGTAGATCAACTTCAAAAAAAAAATGTAAATAAAGTGGCAAGTAGATATAAGTCTACTTAAAATATTGGTTAGATAGTGGCTTCAGTGAATCAAATTGCAATAGGTCCATCATCAAGCAATGGAAGAAATCAGAGGAATAGGAGCACAAGTCCCAATCTAAAGGTTAATAGTCATAACCAAAGCACATTCAATAATGGTGGGCAATCAAGAAGGCTATAGAAAGATCAATCAAAGTACTAAAAATCTCCAATGAAGTACACACAACTGTATAACACACTACTAAACAATGGACACCTAACACCTATGTAGGCTTCAAAAAAATGAGAGCTAGACTCAAAAGGGTTCAAATCTTGGAAATTGATTATTTCCATCGTATAGAAGGAAAGCCATTTGTTCCTAAGTGATACAATCCCAACACATTTTGCCACTAGCATCGGGTGCTAGAACATGGTACAAAGGATTGTAATGCTCTTAAATATGATGTGCAAGCATTAGTAGAAAAAGAAGTAATCATGTTCAATACACCCATCCAATCCAATAACCAAAACATGTAAATTTAATATAATCATTTGAATTCTCATTTAAGAAGAACTGCAGCCTTTCACTAGCAACCTAAAGAAACTCGTCCATGAGCTCCCTTGGTTGTCCAAATGGATCCCTCTTACTATCAATCTTCCTCATCCTCTTACTTTACCCTATTAAAATATAAGAAGCCTCTTGTAATCAATATCCTTTGGAATGATGCCAATGCTTCTCTTTCCCAGAACATATGAAGGGATCCATTAGTCATTGATACGACTTCTCACTATGATGGAGTTCCTACACCATCCCAAACTACTTTCTCTTATCCTTCCTCTCCTCCAAGGAAAAAAGTCCCGACACCTATTCATCCTATTCATTATCACTCTATCTTACCCTAAATTATGTGCTCACCATATCATCCATCATCTTTAATCTAGTCACAAGAACCTCCCTTAGTTTCTACCCCCACTTTTCTTGTCAGAATCCTCATAAGTACTCAAAAGGAGGTAGTAGCTACTGACAAAGAAAATAGAAGGAAGTAGGTAGCAAGCCAAATAAAAAGAAAGTTTCATTTCAAGATGCATTAAATGAAAATCCTCCTACTCCAATTATTATCTCAACTCCACCAACCACATGTCATGTTATCTTTGCTATAACAACTTCCAAAAATCCAACTTTTGGGAATAGGGCTATGGCTCAAATTGCTACTACCATGAAGTCAAAAGGGGTAAATGTTTCCTTTTATTATTTCATTTCCACTTCAAAGGAACATCATTTTACATTGGAGGAGCTACTAAAGTCCATCACAATGCCTTTGGACATTTAGTCCCATGTTCATGTAATCTCATTAGTGCTCAATCCTCCATGTTATGAGGTCGACTATTTGGTCTCTAAGTGGGAGAACATCAAAACACATCATGCAATAGTGCTATGCACCAACTTCCAGTTTACATTAGCATATGGATTGAAGATAATGTGTTGCTATCATTGATGCATGTGGATGATGGAGTTAGAACTAATTTCATCTCATGGATAGTCATTCAGCATCTTAGCCTTCAAAAATAGACCACATACTCTAACTACAATTCTTCTCTAGTTTCATTTATTGGCACTAGAGTAGAAATCCTAGAAATGATAAAATTGGCTTTTTATATAGGTAGTATGATCATGTTAGAGGTTTTATTTGCTATCATTAGAGATTCATCTAGAATTAATACTATTTTAAGATGACATTGGTTAACATACCATCACACTGTTGCATTGCCATTTGATGAATTTTGATTCATTAGGCTCCAATATTGGACCCATGATATTGCGTACATGATATCGGGTACACGATATCGGGTACACGATACTGCTACCTGGCTAGCAATATTATATGCACGATATTGTGACTCCTGTGTGGGCCTATAAATACACATGTAGGCACACAGAGTTGGGAGTTAGTTTTTTAGAGTCAATCAGTAGTTCATTTTAGAAGTTAACTTTCATTTTTAGTTCTTCTCAACCCTGTTCCTCCAGTGCATGCTTGTAGTGTGATGATTGTAATTGTACAACACCTTCATTTGAGTGTGATGTACTTGGACATGCACATGACTGAAAATAAAGATCGAGATTACTTCATCATTGCAAAATTTACTTAGTTTAATTATTTAATTGTTATTTATTACTTTCATAATTAATCTCTCTCTACCTTCCTCTCCTATCCTTGTTAGTAAATGTGGAATGAGTATGACTTAATCATGAGCATTTAAGTGTTACTACTTGGTATCCTAATAGCATACCTAGGACATGCACTTGGTAATCCTAGTAGTAGTACACGAGGTCCAAGATGTGTACAGATGATTAAGGGATAGATTCTTATCACACTTAGGCTAGCTTAGACCCTCTCTTCCTTTTCCTCTTAGCTTAACAAGTTATTTTCCATTGCCTCTAGGAGTAGCACTAGTTTAGGATTGCATCATACACCTCACCCTGGACTAAACCATACGTGAAAAAGCAAATACTAGTCTAGGTGGGAAGATAGTGAAGTATGATCAATGAGTAACTATCTAGATACCACAACTAGCCCATCTATCGAGTTCAACTGGATCGTGGGTGAAATGCTCGTATTCATATGGTTGAGTGTAGGGGTACCTCAGCACTCATCATTGGCATTGTTGCAAGGGATAGTGTTATTTATTTAGACTAGTTATATCATACAAGATCGCTATAACGAGTACTAATGATATATCCTTTAGAAAATAAATTAAATTAAATTCAATTAAGTCACACATCACTCACAATAATGTCTCTCTTACAAGACTATGCTAATGCCATAACTAGTGAGGCAATTCATTGGAGAACCAAAAAATTATATGATGATGAAGATAAATTTTGGAGTACTCAACCTTATGCAGGAGTCCCCTACGTTCATGAACACCCCAACAATACTGAAAGACTTTCATCATCTAACTCTAACATCTCTGGTAAGGATGAGACATCCTATAGAATCAGGAGGCCCAAAAGGCCTAGGACCTTCTTGATAACTAACAAGAACTTATTTGGGGATGATTGGAAGACTTACAAGAGTCATAATGATTTTTACAATTCCCTCTCTTCCTCTACTCCTTCAATGTTAGATTGTGACATAGATGACTATCTTTTAAGGGATCGATGTAGAACTAAAAATTGAGCTCACAAAGAAAATTGAGAACGACAACATGAACAAGGACAACATCATTCCAATGCACAAAATCATAACCTACTTAGTGATGATGAACCATTTTTGGTCACTAAGAGCTTAATTCCTATACAAGAGGTTGTTCGAATATCCTATAGGCATCGCAAGGAAAGCTGTCTGCCTAGGCTTGACTTAAACAACTTTCCTAAGTTTTTTGGAGGCTATAATTTAGATCCACAACATCATCTAAAAGCCTTATATGATGCCTATGTATGGAATAATATCGATAATTGGTGGAAAAAACTTAAGATCTTTTCTATGACACTCGTTGGCCAAAGAAAACTGTGGTACAAATCCTTAAAACAAAAATCAATCTGTAGTTGGCCAACAATGGTAGAAATATTTATTAAATGATATCAAAACTATGCCAGTGTTGGACTTGAGGAGACAAATCTAGAAATGGAAATGAAGGTAACATGAAACCTTGGACATGGCCTTAGAAAGATACTATTCTTTGTTAAACAAATTCCCAGGCCATGGATTCTCCAAGGAAAGGCTAATGTATCACATCATGGATGGGCTCCGTAATGAAACAAGGAAAACCCTAGAGATGTATGCCCGAGGTCAACTATACGAGCTACAAAGCCATCAACTCCAAGATCTTATTAAGTGGGTAGCAAAAGAAGAAGGAGAAATGGCTAAATGGGAGAATGTTGAAAACTCTCAACAGGACCAAAATCTTGAATTAGAAAAGGTCCATAACTATAAAGAAGAGAAATGAACTCACCTTGAAGAAGTGCATTTGTTTCTACCTTTGCCAATGCAACAATCACTAAATGAAATCATGTCAAAGATTAATAAGATGACAGAGTGGGTGCACAAAAAATATGGAGAATATGCTAACAATAGTAGAGGTACAACTATGCGAAATCAAGAAACAGGATAAGACACCACACAAAAAGTTAAACAAAGGGTAGAAGATAATAAGAATAAGAACTCAATTATCAACTTCTCATATCAATGCAACATTTGTCTATAAGATCACCCTAGAGGCCAATGCCCAGTTTTGTCACATTTACATGAGCATTGGGGAGGAAAGTTACACCTAGATTTTGTACAGAAATATCGGGTTCAACCACAATGGCAAAAGCCCCAGTCATGGGGGAAGCAATCGCCAACCTGACCATATCCTTTGTATGTCCCAACGCCAAATGCTTACTATGTTCAACACCCTATTTCTCCAACTAGATCATCATCGTCTACTTCACCTCATTGTTATCATTCTCTAGAATAATTTCCACTCATACCCTCTTCGAAAAGGTTGCCACCTCATGTACCTTACACTTTTCCTAAACAACAATATTCTCATCCTTCACCTCCTTCTGCATTGCCACCAATTGTACCTGAAGGATTTGCACCACATCATCAACCCACAAATGTTACTTGTGTTTCTACTATCAACAGTAGTGGGAATCCTCCACAACATCATAGGCATCCCTTCTTTAGACATGACCGTAGAAAGGAACACCACAGTTCAGAAACCACTACATCCTCCAACTCAGCACAAGTCCAACACTATGGTGCATCTTCCACTTTGAACCCAATGCCTCATGTTACCTTATCAGGGTCACCACTCAATGCTCCAACAACCATGGGGCCCAATGAATATAGACACATGGAGAGACATGTTGATCCTTGCATACCATCTTATGGTCACAAGTACCATAGTGGGTTAACTCCTTATAAATTAATCACATCCTATAAATTGCCCCACTATGTCAACTCTAATCAAGTGTGTGAACCCCAATGGGGTAAGCATGACTAGGTTCCAATATTTTTGACATGCAAGGATCCCAACCTTCCATTTATTAATTCTAGCTATTATGAGGGGTATCCCCCATTCCAACTATGGGGGGTATCCCCCATTCTAACAACAACAAAATTAATAAATGTTTTCCTTCTCTTTAATTTTACAATTTTTTGTTTTCTAGTTTTTCATCTTTCAATTTATTGTATTGTCCTTCTATATTTTTGTCTTTTTATGAGTAATCTCATCTATGAATAAAACACTCATGTGAATCGTTAGTTGAGGTGTTTTTCTATGCTATCAAGTCTCAGTTGACTAATTATTTGAACAACGAGCCCACAACATCCATCCACCCATTCTATTAATAAGAGGTTCTACCCTGGGTACAATGATATTCCTAATCATTAAAACTTAAAGTAATTTTGTGCTCATTATACCTAGAGTGAAGAAGGATGGATCCAGAGGGAATGGCTAGGGTGTGACATCAAGGGGACTTGTGGATTCTCTTCGGTGACATCTATAGGAGTTACCATGCAGATTGGTTGTGCTAAGAGCCTTTTAGATCTAATGAAAAATTAGAGTAAGAGTAATAAAGGCACTTAATTAAGAAAAAACAATGCTATTCTAGGGGGTCCAACTGGAAAGACATGCACTAATGCCTAAAGGTTGGTGGTCTCTCTGGATTAAGCATTGACTTCAAAATTAAAAAAAAGAAAAACATGTGTGTTAGAAAGAAAAAATTGCTTCTCCCTTGAATGAAACACCAAGTGATCATGCGCCTTCTTGTCATAGTGCTCTTATGGTTGTCCATCATTGGATGAAGTAATGTGATGTCACTGATTAGAGGAACAAACTTGGTCCTAATTTTTGAGCAATGGGTTAATGGCACATTAATCATGCCTTACACTGAGGATTCATTGTGCCCTAGGCTAGTTACCTCATGTGCCAGTTTGTACAATCCCTTCCACAATTCATCCCATCTCACTGTTCATGTAATTGGGACTCGTGACTTGTGTAGCATTGAATTTATACCTCATCACGATGGTATTTATGTGCGTATGTTTTGTGAAATTGGTGTAGATTTCATTTAACCCTTCTAGTGCCTACAAACATTTTAAGGTGTGGTTACATAAGGGAATTATAGGTTGGAACCTACTTTGGGGAGGACCCAGTTGCATGACTTTTGTAATTTGTACTCATTACACATCACCATCACATTATTTTATACTCTTCAAGAATTGGATTACCAAGATTATCCTTTCCCTCATCATCTTTCTGGTTCAAATGTTCCTATGTATCAAAACATGTCCTTTCTCCTCATCTGATTCATGCATTCCATTGCCAAATTCTACACCATTATACTTTTTGTGCCTTCGGGACTATTTAATATTACCCTGAACCCTTTACATTGACTTCAAGTCCTTCATTTTTGAGTATCAATTTTTCTAAGTACCCTACATTAAATAGGCTACAATATTGCGTACGCGATATCAAATCCAACGCAATATCAGTGTTGCGCTATCATGTACACAATATAACATAAAAAAAACTAGATATATGGACCCCCACATGCACATCAACATTATTTTCAACTATTCATGTCGGGGGAATTTTTCAAATTTTCTTCTACAACTCATGACTTTCACACCTCTTGTTCCAATAGCCATAACTTGCTCACTAGCGCTTTGATTCTTATTCCGAAAGAACCTACTTGAACCTAGAGTGTTCAGCTTAGACGTGGGGGAGGGGTAAACTCCAAATTATGCATAATGTTTTTGGAATTTTTCATCACCTGAAGGATACCATAAAGGGTAATTAATTATAAAGAAACAAAAAATGATGATAAACATGTGCCAAAAACAATGTTATCTTCTCACCTACAATAGGAAATTAAATTTTAAAGCCACCTAATCAAATTAGGGGCCCAATATTAAAAATTTTAGGGGATATTTCCACAAGATTTTATAACTTTGAATCACAAAAGATAAGAAATGAATTCATTAAGGTAGAAGTAAGGTATAGCTTAAATTTTGTAAACAACCTTACTAATGGTTGACCTCGTGTGATTGTAGATGGCCCCTAAATGTGGAAAATAAGAAGGACCCTCTCAAGGTATGTCCAAGTGACCTAGGAGAGGTAGAGAACAAGCATCTCCCAAACAACATGCAGAGTAGGAGGCATAATAATTTAGCATCCATCAAGAGATTTCTGCTACTGCATAGTCAAGATAGGTAAAAGGAGGAGCTACTAAAGCGTGTGAATAGGGACACCACCTCACGTTATCCCCAGAGTGCATTCAGGCTATCTGAGAAAGGTCCATGTCAGGATATGTGATCATGGAATTAAATTTTGAACCTTTCACATATTCACCCTTGAGGCCATTAGGGACCAACTCAAAGGGTCCACATTATGGCTCTTCCTCTTTGAAAGTGGTGCTTGGTACATAGGGGAAATGTATCAATTTTGGCATAATAAAGAAGAAGGCACCACAATTGACCTTTGTGGTATCTGAATAGATTTTTCTACCAAGGCCATCTCAGAAGTGTTAAACCTTTCAAATATAGGATCAAAAGTTGCTCACCTATCCACTCACTCTATGCTAATGCATGAAGACTATACAGAAAAGAGGACAAGACATATCGAGAGTTGATGTTGGAAGAAAGGATATACTTCAAGATTGGTACTTATCACATCATCCCCACAAGAGGACTAAATAGAATTTCAACGTATGTGGCAAGAGGAAGTGTGATATTGATGGGAAAGGTTAATGCTAACCTTCCTCATTTTTATTTCATGTAGATCTTGAGGTAGTTTGAAGAATGAAAGAGAGGGAAGTTCACGTTGCCATTCTCTTGTCTCATTAGGAAGTTGTGCAAATGTGCTGGTATTTTGGGGTATACCAATGATGTTCCCAGAAGAGCCCAAAATGCTTCATTCACTAAACTATTAAAGCCACCAACCGAAAGGAAGAGTGCTAATGAGACACTAGAGCCAAAGCAAGAATAGATGGTGGGGCCCACAACAACTCCAACTACAGGTCCTAGCCAAATCCCAAGCACAGGGCCCAATCAACAAGAAGTAGGGCCCAGCACACACCAATGAGACTAATCATCACCATCGTCGTAGGATTATCGACCATCAATGAGCCATCTTAGGGCCATCACTGAGACGATCAGTTAGGGAAGTCATGATGATGCTAATCTCTTCTATGTCATTGATGACATTGTACATCCCATAGTTTCTATTGATCGTGCATAGGGTGAGGTGTTCATCCAAACTGGAGGAGGGGAGACCCATTGATCACAATAGATTTGAGGGAATACTACGTCTTTTTAGGTGCAATTGGCAATGGGTGAAGGGGCCACAATAGTTATCATGTAGAACCAAGATGCAGCTAGAGCCACAAAAGTGATTATAGATCATATTAAAGAATCTTTCAATGTCCTTCTTGTTCCACCAGTGAATTTCACAAGAGCACGGGATGCTCAAATTCTAGTCGATCCCTCAATGACTCCTGCGGAACATGACGAGGTCCTTGATTGATTATTGCAAATAGGACAAGTAATTATGTCCTTGTTTAACATACCACAAGATATCACAGTAGCACAATCAGACCTCATCTCCACCAAAGGAAATTTAGTCATGATAGAGATCAGGGCTGAGCACGTAGAAGCAAAGTTAGCAAGACTCCAAGAAAGGCTTGTTACCCTACAAGCTCCATAGTGAGACCCATCTCAGTTTGTTCCCATAGACTAGTTGGACACTTTTAGGATTGAGTAGCTCAATAAGCTACTGGTGGAAAATAAAAGAGTGGTGGAGGAGAAGGACAAGGCCAACTGGAATGCCTCCAAGGCATAAGAGCAAACCTATGTGCATACCAAGGCACTCAAAGCCTTATAGGAAGAGAATAAACAACTTGCTACTGACAATCTTTGGTTGACCACTATGGAGAAACAAAAGAATATTCTCAAGGAAAAATTTTAGCAATTATAAGAGCAGTGGTCAAGGTCAACCAAGACATGAACTATTTGACCATAGAGAATCAAAACCTCTCAATGGAGGAGGTACATGCAATCTGTCAAAACATGATTATTGAAATAAGCATGTGGCAAAACAAGACCAAGAGACATGAAAATTTAAAGGAGCATTTTAGAGACCAGGTGGGGATGTACAAGAAAATCATAGAAAAGGAGATCCATATGACCAAGGCTCACATCAACATTTTTAGTGCTTAACACACTGATTGGTTGGCCATATTGGACACATATGCATTTGTCTACCAAGAAGAGCTTAAAAGATAGGACTTGTAGATTCAAGATCTCATAGAGTACATGGAATTGGAAAACCTACGATATGCTAATCTAGCCATGTTGATAGTAGGATTCTTGACAATAGAGCTTGAGAAGTAGGTAGCTACCACCTATGCCAAATATGAAGCAGAATTTGTGGAGCATAAGAACACATTGTAGAAGCTAGAGGTCACAAATTCTAAACTAGAGGTGGTTAATACCAACTACCAAGGGCAAAAAGATGGTACACTAGACTTGGCTCAATGGATTACAGATTTCCAAGAGTACAAGGACAGAGCCAAAGCCTATGAGGAGGAATGACGGTTGTTTTTGGCCTAGTACATCAAAGCAAATAAGATGTTCTCGCAACTACCATGTCCATGGGAGGTGTTGACTCCATCAAACATTGGAGTATTAGCATGGATAGAATAGGATCCTTGAACTAAAGAAGAAAAGCTCCAGGCACTCCTTCAGAGCCATCAAATCCCAAAGCCTGGAGCACAAGACAAGGGGAAGCGACCAATGGAAGAGCCATCATCACTTGGAACCACATGAGTTGCAAAAAATTTTGTAATTTTGTGATTTTGTATTTTTTGTTTGTTTGTTCCAATTTTATTATATTCAATTCTCCATACCTCTTCACTATGTAATCAATGGAGATTGTTCTCATTTTGTTTGACTTAAGGATGAGTTTTCATTCAGCTGTGGAGATATGATGAATCATGATTCATTAGGCTTTGATATCAAACCCATGATATTGCATACGTGATATCGAGTACATGATATCGTGGCCTAGCTAGCAATATCAGATGCATGATATTGTGACTCCTGTGCAAGCTTATAAATACACATGTAGGTGCAAGGAGTTGGGAGTTAGATTTTTAGAGTCAGTAAATAGTTCATTTTAGAAGTTAGCTTTCATTTTTAGTTCTTCTCAATCCTTTTCCCCTAGTGCATGCCTGCAATGTGATGATTGTAATTGTATGACACCTTCATTTGAGTGTGATGTACTTGGACATGCACATGACTAGAAATAAAGATTAAGATTACTTCATCATTGCAGCATTCACTTAGTTTAATTATTTAACTGCTATTTATTTCTTTCATAATTAATCTCTCTCTCCCTTCCTCTCCTATCCCTGTTAGTAAATGTGGAATGAGTACAACTTAATCATGAGCATTTAAGTGTGACTATTTGGTATCCCAGTAGCGTACCTTGGACATGCGCTTGGTAATCCCAGTAGTAGTACATGAGGTCCAAGATGTGTACAGATGATTAAGGGATGGATGCTCATCGCACTTAGGCTAGCTTAGACTCTCTCTCCCTTTTTCTCTTAGCTTAACAAGTTATTTTCCATTGCCTCTAGGAGTAGCACTAGTTTAGTACTACATCATACACCTCACCCTGGACTAAACCATATATGACAAAGCAAATACTAGTCCAGGTGGAAAGGCAGTGAACTACGATCAACAAGTAACTATCTAGATACCACAACTAGCCTATCTATGGAGTTCAACCAGATAATGCGTGAAATGCTAGTATTTTTATGGTTGAGTGTAGGGGTAGCTTGCCACTCATCATCATTGCATCAAGAAATACACTTCCCTTGTAAAGATAATGAAATAGTCTTGCATACCAATCTTGAAGACCTAGCTATTTCACAATTATATGTATTAGAAGAGTCTAGCTTAGGATCTCAACCTATTTTTGTTGGCCAAACATCCTCAAAAAAAGAAAATAAAGAAGAAAATATGATTATTCCTTGGTCATCTAGCACCTAAGAATTTGTGAATTTTGGATTTCGTAAATTAAACATTGTTGGTTCGATCAAGAGTGTAAAAGTTTCCACTAGGTTTGATGCTAGAAAATCCATTATCAAGGTTTTGTAGTCCTAAATTTGTTCTTCCCTTTCGCTAATTTATCTTCATTTATCGTTTATTTTTCATATGCTTATTTATGTTTCTTAGTATGAAGTTAGTTTTAGCTTCTTAATATAAATTTTTTTATTTCCCTTTATTATTTTCAATCATGCCTTCTTAATTAGCATTACCTTATCATTTTATTTTGGTATTTAATTTTCTTCATATTACATTTTAATCATATTTTCCATTTAGTTTTTGCTTCTTCTTTTTCCTAAATTTTTTTTTAAAGTTATAAACATAGAAAATTAAAATAAAAATAATTAAAATAGAACACTAAAAGATGATAAATATATAAAACTCAAAAGCCATAAATAATGGTATCGTTGTAACATAGTTTTCAATCCTCATACAAATATCCATGAAGATTTATTTCAAAATTTTAAAAATTTATTAGTTTAATTTTTAATTTTTCATACCTTCGAAATTTTTTTGGCTTTGCTATTACCTTGAAAACTTAGAAAATTTTCCAACTCCCCTATCCATCCTAGACTTAGAAAATTTTCTAACTCTTCTATCTTTTGAACACCTTAGAAAATTTTCTAACCTTTGAATCTTCTCCATGGCTTAGAAAATTTTCTAACTCTCCTATCTTTCCTAGACTTAGAAAATTTTTCTACCTCTCTCTCCATACTTAGATAAATTTTTCATCCTTTCCCAAAAATTAGAATATTCTTCCTATCTCTCCCTTAAAAAATGTAAAATTGTTTTCTAACTCTTCTTGTTTTGTGAAAGCAAACTTGAAATATTTTCTAACTCTTTTTCTTATTTTAATCCAATTTTTGTTATGTAACTATTGCATTTTATCTCATGCTTTACAAGCCATGGATACTATGTTACTCCTTTGTCTACATAAATCACTCACCTTGAATGGGTTGGATGGACAAATTTCCTAGCTTTTTAATGAGGGTTTGATTGATTTTTTGCCCCTTGATTCTATAGATTCTACCATCTCAATCCTTGATATCTCTGAGGAAGACTTAATACCTCTAATTGGCCTTTCCTTTTTGGACCATGAACCCATTTTGACTAATGATTGATTACTAGAGCTCACTATAGTAAATTACCTCAATGATCAAAAGACCTTATAGTTAGGGGTAAACCTACTTCATGGCATTGAGAAATCCATTTTAGAACTACTTAGAAAACATTTATTATCTTTGCATAGGTATATGATGACATGCTTGGTTTGGATCTCATTCTAGTCCAACATAACATCATTCTTGAGGAAGAATCAAAACCTATCAAGTAAAAAACCTAAAAAATCAAGTCTAATCTAGCCTTAGCCATAAAAGATGAAATCACCAAACTCTATAATGCTATATTTATACATTCCATAGATTACTTTGATTATATGTCAAACATGGTAATCATTCTTAATAAAAATAGAGTTATTAGGATATGCATCAATTTTCATGACCTCAACAAAGTGATATTAAAAGAGGATTTTCCATTGTCTAACATTGATCAACTCATAGAAACAATGAAAAGTCATGCTTTACATAGTTTTATGGATAGTTTTTTAGGCTATAAGCAAGTTTAAATTAATTCTAAGTATTAATGCTTTATAAGTTTTATGATCCCATGGAGAACCTTTTGTTACACAAAAATGCCTTTTGGTCTTAGGAATGTCGAAGCAACATACCAATGGGCTATGGCCTTTATCTTTAGTGATATGATATTTAAAAATATCAACAATTATGTGGATGATCTAATAGTCAAGTCTATCATTGAAACTAATCATCCCATTGATTTAGACCTAGTGTTGACTTGTTGTAATAAGTATAACCTCCGCTAAAATCCCAAGAAGTGTATTTTTGCCATGGAAATAAAAAAAATATGTTAGGATTTATAGTTTCAGCTAATGGTATAGCAGTAAATCCTGACAAAGTTAAAGAAATCATGAATTTCCCACTACTTAAGTATCTTAAAGATGTGTATTCTACAAGGTAGACTCCAATTCATCCACTATTTCATATGCAGTCTAATTGATCAATTTCATCCCCTTCCTCACTTTGTTAAGAAATATATGACTTTTAACTAGGACTCTAAATGTTAAGAGGCTTTTGATGTAATCAAGCATGCGCTTATCAATCTTCCTATCCTTCATCCTCCTCAATTTTATCTTTCTTTCTATCTCTATCTTTTTAAGACTAATCACTCTATCACAACCATGCTTTGCCAATGGTGTGAAGATGGGGTTGATCTTTGTATCTATTACATCTATCATCAATTATTTTATTGTGAAACACATTACATGGACATAGAAAAATCTAGCCTAGGCCTTGTTTTTTCACTTAATAAATGAAGATACTACCTACTAGAAGCAAATTTTCCTATCATTTTCTAAGACAACAACGTATGATCCATTGCCATCAACCCATACGATAATAATCGCATAGAAAAATCAAAGACTCTTTTAATAGAATTTAACTTATCCTACCTTATTAAATAATTGATTAAGGGGAAAGCCATTGTAAATTTTCTTACTTCCATCTATTGTAACCATCCAACCTTCCCTCGAGAAAACAACTAAAGAAGAGATAGTTCCTCCTTCAACTATGATATTCAAACATAAGGATTTGGATTTACACTTGTATTTTGATTATGTGCATACAACCCAAGGTTCACATGTAGCTTGTAGCCTAAATTTTCAAGGTATGAATCCAATTTATCAAACTTATAAATTTAATTTTCTATGTACTAACAATGTGGTAGAATACAAAGGTCTCAATTAAGATTTTCTCTTAGTCCTTCAACTTGGAATCAAAAGGCTTTCTGTGTGTGGTGATTCATAATTGTTTGAACACTATGCAAATAATGAACATGCTTGCAAAGCTAAACATCTTCAACATCATTGAGACTTAGTGAAAAATTTGATTTCTTAATTTGATAAATGCTTACTCACACACATCCATCACTTAGAAAAAAATCTTGTTGATGTGTTAGCTACTTTTGCTCTTCTTTCCAATTCTACTTTTCCCAATGATTATTTATCTCATTTAACACAAGATACACTTTTTACACTCATAGATACATAATACATTAGCTTAGTTAACCTAGAAGAGGATAAACAATAACATGATATCATGTAGTACTTACAAATTAGAGAGACTCTAGAATATCTATCTTGTTAACAAAAGGATGTCCTTAGTAAATATTTTAAACATTTTCATATTTTTTATCTTGATATTTTATGTCACATCTCTACATTACATGTTCTTCTACATTTTCTAAGTCATGATAAAGATAAAGCATGTTCTAAAAAATTCATTTTAGTGTCTATGGAGGTCATTTAGGCTCACAGTCTCTAGTAGCTTGTATCATTTTGTTAGGTTATTGATGACCTACAATGTCTAGGGATGCACATATGATAATTAATATTTGTAATACATGTTAATGTCATGCTTTACTTATTTATGTTCCATCTCAAGAGCTTAGGATGTTCAAAATTGTATGACCTTTCCAGAAATAAGGGTGGGATCTTTCTAGGCTATATCAATCCTCCATTTTCTTCTAGAATTCAATTTATTTTACTAGCTATTGAATATTTTACTAGATAGGTTAAAGATATCATGTTAAAAACTAAAACTTCTAAGTATGTTTATAATTTTATCTTGGATCATATAATCACTCACTCTTGTATCCCTCTCCAGATTGTGACCGATAATGGACCTTAATTCAAGAGGAAAGAACTAGCCAAATTCTATGATAAATATCAAATTTCCAAATTATTCTCATCTCCATAGTACTTGCAATCCAATGGGTAACCATAATTAACCAATAAATCCATCATTTGTTTATTGAGGACCATGGTTGACAAATCCTCATGCAACTAGCATACTTAGTTATCCCATGCTCTCTATGTTTGCTATACTACCTTCCAAATAGGAAACAATTGAGCCTCCTTCATGCTTACTTATGGATCAAAATCTATGTTGTCGATGGATCTGGATGTGTCTTTTCTTCATGTGGCCTTGAATAATTGAATGAAAAATGAGGAGAATGACATCATGCATTATGTTGAGTGAAACATACTTGAGGAAAATCACAAGCAAGAAATAATTAATATCCAAAATCATCAAGAAGCCATGTGCCATCCTCATGATAAGCATGTTAGTCTTAGAGACATCAAAGAAGGTGATATTTTCCTTAGACATTATTCTAATTTCAAGATGACTAAGCTTTCATTGACCTCACAATGCCCCTTTATCATCATTAAGAGCCTTGGCAACATAGCATACTACTTAGCTGATTCATATGAGAATCAATACCTAGACTTAGTAAATAGGTCATACCTCAAATGATACTACATTTGAGGTTGAAGACAAAAATAAAGATAAAAAAATAGAAGAACACAGAAAAGAAAAAAATGACAAAAGGGTTAAGCACCATCAGGTTTGATCTAATTCTTTTTCAATCTCATCTACATTTTATTAAGCTATTTTTATTTTCCCTTCCTATCATAATTTCCCTCTCTCTTTCTCTATTTTTTATAGTATCTTTATTCTATCTTCTTCATCAAATTTCATCTCTCTCTTCAAATATCTTTGTATTTATTTCTACTAATTTTCTTCTACAACATACTATAGTGAGGATATTAATTAGTAATTTGCCATATGTAGTGATAAATGAGTGTTTTTCCATTTTCAAATCCATGTGAGGATGTGTTGAATTTTAGTAGCATAGACATGAAATCAAATTTATAAAGCATCAACAATCATTAGAGTGTGGAATTTAGCCATATCTCTCTTTTATGTCATAATACCTCATTTTAGGTGTATAGATGAGGTTCCTTCTTTCTTTCCTTAATTTTATTATTTTTTTAATTTCACAAGTTTATTTTTCATCTCTTCCTTTTTACATTTTAATTCTTCCTCTATCTCCCTTTTCTCTATCATCCCCTTTCCTCTCATTAGCATGTTTAGTGAGGATTAAGTAACTTATTTTATTTTGGTAAGGGTTTATAAGGGCATGAGTGTTGTAGTGTATGAATATCATAAATGGCATTCTTTCATTGATCTTCAGTGTGGGATTTAGTCATGCCCCCTTTCTATGGAATAACACTATCCTCATGATAGGTGTATCAATGATATCCTAATATTCTCCTCTTTTCTTCCCATGTTTTTCTTTGTAAGTAAATTAATTCAACATCTAATCTCTTCTTAATAGACCTTACTTAAACACCTCAATAGCATCCATTAAGAGGAAGCAATGTTGTATCCATTTTTTTGCTTTTCTTTGAAATGAAACTATGTGTGATTTCAACCTCCTTCCATGAGAATTTGAGAACCAAATACCTAAAATTCATCATCAAAATACATATTCTTAACTCCTAGTAATCATTGAGAACCATCTGGGTTCATAATCCAACTTATGAACTTAATTTTATATGATTCTTGAAAAACTTCAGAGTTAAATTTTTTTTAAGCATTGGAGCTAGAGCTCTAACATCAAATTTTTTCTATGTCAAAGCTAGTACAAGTTAGAATTTTTTTGTGTGGGATCTTCAACATCAGAGTTTCTCTAAGTATTGAAGCTCAAACATCAAAATTTTTCTAAGTTTTGGAGCTAGAGCTTCAACATTGAAATTTTCCTAAGTATTCAAGTTGACACTAGTGAGAATTTTTCTAGGTGTTAGAGCTTTAGCATCAAATTTTTTCTAGGTGTTAGAGTTGACATGGGTCAAAATTGTTCTAAGTATTAGAGGTGAAAAAATTTCAAATTAGGTTTCCTTTATTATCATAGAACAAATGCCTAAAAGAAGCATTGTAAGGCACATTTCTAGCCTTTGGTGGCCTCTAGGGATCATTTAGAGTAATATCCCAACTTTTGGTGTAAATTTTGACAACTTTGAAAAATCTTGAAAATGGTTAAAAGTTTTCTAAGTGTTATTGAAGTGGTGTTAAAATTTTTCTAAGCATGATTTACATGATGTCAAAATTTTTCTAAGTGTGTAACAACATTGGACTTCAAAAGAAATATTGACATGGAACATCAAAGAGCTAGTTGATGTTAGATATTAAAATTTGGAATCAATGTCAAAAGAAAAAATGACATAGGATGTTGAAGCCAAAGGTCAAACTTGCTATCTTCAAACTTGTGTTAATTTTAGACAACTTACTAAAATTCCAGGTTCAATTTTAGCAACCTTAAGTTAAACTTGGCAACTCCAAGTCTATAAATACAAGCTCAAAATATAAGTTTAGGATTGGAATATTTGGGTTAGAGCTTTTAGTTAAATGATTGAATTTTTTGAGATTTAGCAAAGTGGGAAACTGTGGAGACTTGATCAGATTTTTTGAGATTTGAGAGAACTATTCAAATTTAAGAGATTAAGAGCATGAGCACTTCTCATCATCATAACATCCACATGTTCATTAACCACCTTCAATGCCTTTTGCTCCTATTACATCACTTTTAGAGGTAGAAATTTTAGGCTTCCATGTCACTTTCTAGAGTTAGAATTTTTTCAACTCCTACATCACTTTCCAGAGTTAGAAGTTTTTTAGCTCCTACATCAATAACTAGGACATTGGTCAAAACAACCTTGTTTTGGCCCAAAATTAATTTAGGATTGCATCTATAGATTCTTTATCTTTCACCCAACCCTCTAGAGGTTCAATTCTATCCTTCAAATCTATATGTGCTATAGATCTGAGTCTATTTAATTAGTTTTTTCATACTTACATTTTTCTCCCACTATTTGTAGTTTGGCTCTCCATAGGAGATGAATGCCTTTTTTTTCTTCTTTCTTTATTTTAATTAATATAACTCATTTTATGATATTTTCCCACATTGATGTAATCTCTCTATTTTACATTTACTTACCTATATTTTACACTTGGTTAATTTTTTCTCTCTCATTTGTCATGTTTTTTCCCATCATGTTAAAATTATAGATTTTAAACATTTCACACTTAACCTATTTTCAGCATTCTATGATTAGTTTTTCTCTCACATCAAAACTTATCTTCCATCAAAACTTAGCTTACGTCAAAACTTGGCTCATGTCAAAACTAGTTTTGTGTCATAACTTGGCTCATGTCAAAATTATAGTTTGAATATTGTACTTTCTTCAGCTATAACTTATACTTCATTTTTATTAACACACTTATAGCTTGTTCTACACTTATTTTATTTTTTCATAATCTATAATTAGTCAAAATTTCAACCTTTCTATACTTAAATTTTTAGCATTTTACACTTAGTCAAATTTTTAGTATTATACACTTAGATATTTCTTCGATATAAAAATTTCATTTTTAAGGAAGGATTTTAAGTCCTTCTCTCTACATAATAATATTAATATGTTAGGATTTTAAGTTCTATATTTTTTTTATTCCATCTCTTATCTTTCATTTTGTACATAGTCAAATTTTTAGCATTCTATAGTTAGTCATTTTCAACATAAAAATTCCAATAGTTGGAAAAAATGAAATAATTTCTTTTACATTAAAAGTATAGTGTTTTTAATTTTTTGTTGTTATTCATATTTTACACTTTATTTTTACTCCATCTTTCATATCTTATTCTACACTTAGTTTATGTTTCCAATAATCCATGCTTAGTCATTTTTTAGTGATTTTACACCTTTTAATTTTTTATGGTTATTCATATTTTACACTTTATTTTTACTACTTCATATCTTATTCTATAGTTAGTTTATTTTTTCAATAATCCATGCTTAGTCATTTTTCTAGTGATTTTACAACTAGTCATTTTTGGCATTAAAAGTTTTTATGTTTTTCATTGTTTCCTTGTTATTCTTAGAACATGTGCTATAGGCTAAGTCCATATTTGATTAGGTATTAATGTTCCCTTCATTTCATAATTGTTGATTTATCAAGGGTTACATTGATTTAAAGACCATTTATGGCTACACACTAAGTATCTCAACACTTAGTTCATGTAGGTGTCCTTATAGAAGTTTTGATGTGGACATCAAATAGGCCAAAGTAACATCTTTTTAATGATCAGATATTTCCCTAGAGTTTTGGCATGTTTGGTAGTGTTTTTGGCCTATTTTGATGAAATTATGAGGTTCTAGGGGCTATGGGGACTTGTTTGGATGTTTCTAAAGGTTCCAACCATCAAAATAGACATCATTGTATTTTGGCCTTGTGGAGGAGACATTCCATCTGAATAAGTGAGACATTCCATCTATGTTGTCAATGTCTCTACCAAGATGTCCCACATGATTTGAAGATGTCTACTCTAAGACCTCTAGAATTAGGAATGACATCTCCTATTTCTTGTAGGGATCTTCCATAGATTTTAATAGATATTAAATTAAATGATAAATTGGAGGGAAGATTAAGAGATAGGGAATAAAAGATATAAATAGACTCCTTGGGCCTTTAATTTGATCAAGAGAGCTTGAATAGAGTATAAAGAGATTCTAAAGGGAGTCAAAGAAGAGTCTATGAAGAGAAAGGTCAGTGAGAAGACTAGAGAGAGATAAAGTCTTGGCAATATGCCTTGACGATCATCCTTGTGTGTGAAATTTCTTTGACTAAGTGTGTGAAAGTTTGATTGAATTTCTTACTTTTCCTTTGGAATTTCTACTTCCCATCAGCCACAATTTCTTAATTTGAGTAAGAATAAAGCTTTCATTTTGTTTTCTTATTTAAATTTGCTATTTTTGTGACATTGAGAAAGCTTGGATTGTGGAATCCATGGGAGTTCCTCATCAAGTTTAAACAAAAGTTTTGCAAGAATAGAGGTAACATTGTTCTTTTCATATAAGAGAAAAATTATCTTATGAGTTATCTATTTGGATTGATCAATAGTTCTTATAGTACAAGTAAAAATATTCATAGAAGATTTTGACTTCTTTGATTTATTTATTATCATTTGAGTTTTCACATTATTAAAATTAACCTACTTTTTCATACCATCAACTTTATATCTTTTATCTATATTTAACTTGAATAGATTTATCCTTTTCCTCAATATCATTTTCTTTTTTTTTATATAAAGAAAGTATTAAATATATGTCCTTTACAATAATAAAAGTTGTAAGCATTATAAAGATTATAATATGTAATTGGATAAATATAAGTCCTCTTGCCTACTTACAATGTCAATTTCCTTTTATATTTAAAAATGTTTATAACAAAAAAACATCTATAAAAATTGAATGATATGAAAATATATTTCATGTACTTAATGGATCTAAGAAGATATACAATTTCTAGTTTAACTCTTTAAAAAATCAATAGAAGATTAAATAGCTTGACAAAACATGAAACTCTAGAATATTCTTTAGAATTGGTATCAAAATCTAAATTTTAGTTGTGAATGATCAATACTACATGCTTATATATAAATAGTATTATATCTAGGGCATGTTACATCATTAAAGCATTACCTAGCTCGAAATAAAAAAAAAATTAAGAATAGTACTAGCATGAATAACTTGAATATTCTACTTTTGTATTACATTATTTAAATACAAAGTGAAACTTCAACTACAAGGTAGGTCACCCAAAAATTTTAATAGACATATATCATGATGTAAGATTAATGACCAATGACTTATATACATCATTAGAAAGAATAAAATTAGGTATTTTATTGGCAATAGTATTACTAGAACAAAGCATCATAAATTTTTACTCATCAACATATAAAATTATATTATAAGAACTAATAAAATTTTTCTCATTGTGGAAGATGAAGAAATTTTAATAGTGATAGAAGAAGTTAGAGGTAATTTAGAACTCCTTATGGAGAAAGATAACTTTTGGAAAATTAGTTTCACTAATTAAACCTTAGCATGATATAGAAAGAGAGAACAAGTTAAAATGTTGCTACATTTGATTAAGAAGAAAGAGAATCAAAAAAATTATACATATAATTATACATAAAGCCTTTTAACAATGGCCTTTTAAATCTGGTTCCTATCTCCACTTCGATTTTAAAAAAGAATATTTACTCAAGATATATTTAATAATATAACATCATTTACAAGAATATGTCTATAAACCAGGATATGGTGATTATTTTATTCATCTTATCCATACTCTACTTACTAATGTTAATGCTCAAGGCACTACAAATTTTGAATTAATTTTCTACTTTTCTTTCTAGTAGTCAGTTCATTACATTAAGATTATCTTCTAACTTTCTCTCTTGTTAATATCATAGCCAACTGTCTTTCATATAGTTTGCATTATGATTTGCAAAGAAATATCATTAAGGTGATTTCAACAACTAATCATAGTGTATAGCTACTTAATATGCACTTTTTCATATGATTTTCTTATGAATAATAATTCTTTATAATATATCATTATTTTATTAGCTAGAGTGGAGGATTACTAGATGTTATCTAGCTCATTTATCAATGGATAACATTTTATTATTTATTGTAATGATAATATTGATAAGTGGGTTACTCTTAGACTTAGAAATGTTCAAAAAACCTTTTATCTTTAAAATTTTTTAAATACCTTTTTCTTTTAAAAATATATTTTGTGGAATTGTATGGTTAATAAAATTGAAAAGAAGCTTGATAAATAACTAGAAAAAAAGATTAATCTGGCAGAAAATTTTTATTTATTAAGAAAATACATTAATCTACTTTTACTCTAGTTATTGAGCTTCTATAAAAGCTTATTATGATTGAATTAATCAAATTATTCATTAGTTTTTTAGACTAGTTAAGAAACATAGAAAATAATTTTCTAGAGTTACTTTAAATACTTGCTGATGAGTTGCATTTATGGGTTGCATCAACAAGCCCTCGTCAACTGGGCCTCATCGACGAGGCCCCATTGATGCAGTGTCTACTTTTTGGCTATAAATACATGCCTACTAGTCACATTTATGGCAACGAGATTTTAGTAGTAGCAAAGCTCTTGTAGATTGTTCATTTAAGAGTTAGAATATTTCTCCCAAGTGCCTATAGTAGGAGTCATTGAGTGTACGGATCTTTATTTGAGCATTGTTGTACATGAGCACAACAATGTGTGTGGCAAGAAAGATAAGCTTTCTAATAAACTTTGTAGCATTTTCGATAGATTAAATTTATCATTTATTCATTTAATGTTTTCAATTATTTATTAAATGTTTTAAGTAATTAAGCTAATGAAGAAATTAAGAAAGATAATCTTGATAGATTAGACACATAAATATGACCACTTTGAGCATAACACATATTTGCTTGGTAATCTCAACAACATTATTACTTGGTATGCCAAGTAGCATAGTGCTTGGTAACTTAATAGTGGATATGTGGGTTCAAAAAATGTGTATAAAGTAGGACTAGATGCTTAGGTTAGGACTACTTAGATACTAGTTAATTAATTAAATTAAATTAGTTAATCCAATTACTTTTATCTCCCTTTAAACACAAAAACCATAAAATACAAAATGATAAAAATCAAATGCCTTAATCACACTTAGCCATACCAATGTATGTTACAAGTGTAATTGGTAAGACAACAAATAACCTGAAGGCATGGTTCACTACCTAGAATACTAGTGCACCAAAAACTATAAAGTGCATGGAATTCAACTGGATCACACATGAACGCTTTGTGATTCGTATGGTTGGACATAGGGGTACCTCACCACTCATCATTGGCACTATTGTTAAGGACTTTGTTTATTGAAATGTGTGCTATCTAGGATTAGTGAATATTATTTATATCATTGCACAAACTCAAGGTTAGCATCACTCTTAATGACATATAAACTACTAGGAACATTGATAATTTTATTCATTTTGCAAAATGTCTTCTTTTTCCCACAGATGTGAAGATGTCAAAATATTGATCCCATAGGAGTGCAAAGTGGTATATATTCATCCAGATGAGTATGCATAAGGCTTTACCTTCATCCTACATTAGGATGAACATATACAATGGTGTGATATGGAGGGCAACATCATCTTGACCCCTAATCGATCTATACCCAAGATGTTGGTTCAACCTCTCAAGAAGTTGGACATCTCAAATCTTCATGAAGAATATGTTGTGGATGGTTATGAAACTTGGGATTACCATCCCACTAAAACATAAGGTAGGTGAGATCAACACTAGGAGAAGTACCATGATTTTACAAAGGAGAAACACTTTAGTAACCCATTGTTCCTACTTAGTCAAGATGATAATCATGATCCTCCCCATGAGGGTTCTCAACATAAAAACTCTTCATCCCTTGTTGTTGCTAATAAGAGTGTGATCCTAAACTTGTGATCAATTATTCATAGACTAGATTTAGAAAAAAGTGATAGTTAAGGGAGGGACTTGGGAAAACATCATAATAGGAAGGGATATAAGGATGGTTGTTGTAATGAGCAAAATCATGGTGGTGTACACCACAGTGGTGATGATAGTCCAGCTTCCTCTCCATCCTCTTTATTTGATTTGAAACATTTTTCTTCATCTATCAATTCTCATAAAAGCCATTGTCGAGATAATCATGATGAAGGTAATCAACGAGACAACAATGACCATGAACACCACCAAGACTAAAGGGGTGGCCAAAAACATCATTGATGTCATCAACATAGTGATGATGATGAACCTCTATTAGCTACTCAAGGTTTTCTCAACATTGCAGAGGTAGTAAAGATCCCAACTAGGCATGTGAAAGATAGTAGAATCAAGTGCTTAGACATGAATAATATTCCAAGATTTGAGGGGGGATACAACTATGATCTATAGATGCATCTACAAGCTTTCCATGATGCCTATGCATTATAGAACATAGAAAATGAATGGTAGAAACTCAAGCTCTTCCCTAAGATATTCATCAAGTAAGATGAAAGTTGGTACTAGTCCTTGGAACTGTAATCTATTTGCCAATGGAGTACCATGTTAGAGCTATTTAATAATAAATACTAGATGTACTCTATAGTGGCTAATCTGAGAAGGAAAATCCAAGGCTAGAAATGGGGAACACATGAACCCTTGGATGCTACCATGGGTAGATAATATTCACTCGAACACCAATGGCCTGGCCATAGTTATTGTTAGAGGTAACAACTTCCCCAAATCATAGATGGGTTCAGAGCAGAAACTAGGAGAACTCTTGGGATGTATGCCCAAGGAAGATTATCTGAACTGAGAGCTCATCAGATCCAAAGGCTGATAGAGTAGGTAGCAAAAGAAGAAGATGAGTTATGAAAAAGAGAAAGTGTAGAATATTATAATAGGGATCCTTCCATCAAGAAATGGGAGGTCTAATGTTGTGATGAAGATGATTTACCACATGATGAAGTGATGAATAGAAAAACCTTGCCCATCCAAAAACCTATTTATGATATTTCAGAAAAGGTTGATAAATTATAGGTCTCTTTTGATGAAAAATTCCAAGTTACTATGAAGATTGTTGAAGAATCCAAATAGCAAAATAGTGATCATAATCATAGGAGACAAAAAGAAGCTAAATGTTTCTACCAAAGACGTAAGGGAAAAGATATGGCTGTAGAGGAAGTTGTGGAAACTAACTCTAATGATGAAACTAATTGTGACATTTTTCAATATGAGCATCCAAAGGGTTGTTACCCTATGGTGTCACACTTACAAGAGTTTGGAATATATGCATTGAATCCTCAACTAGCATATAGGAAAGGACATAGACAATTGGCTTATCCTGAAGGCAATCCAAGGTAGTTCCACCAACAACAACAAGCTTACTACCTAAGTGGAGCTTCTCCACAACCTTATGAACAATACCAACAATGGTACCAACCACAACCATGCGAAATGCCATCACCAAGGTAGCAATATCCTTATAGGAAATTATATCCATATGGGTACTATGTTCAGTAACCTATCTCTCTAAGAAGCTTTGCAAGTCATACCTCCTTTTAGCATCATTATTACCCTCCAGAGTACCACCAAAAAAATTTACCATCTACTTGAAGGAAAACCCTATATCCATACCATCCTTCACATCCATCTACACAGACACCTCTACTTTCAACCCAGTTACATCTTACGCCATCCATGTATGGTGAGATTCCTCCATATTCACAACAATGAAATGTTACAAGGGATGTACATTCACAATCAGCTTTCCAACTAAGTGGTTTGAACAATTGATCTAGAAAAAGAGCTTTCTTTTGGCCTAGTAGTCTTCTCCAACCCTCCCAACCTAGTACAGTTGATCATCCTGCATCTCTAATACTCTCATCCCCTGCATCAAATACCTTAAAGTAGCCTTCAAACCAAATACCACCTTAGATTTGCACTATTATGCTAACTCATGCTATTTTCAATTAGATCAAGGTTGGCAATCTTTCCATGAAAATATCTAACCTAGGAAGTTCACTCATTTACCTGTAGATCACTAGACATGAGTTATGTAAGGTTCTTCTTGACTTTGGTTTTGGAGTTAATCTCATCTCCTGAGCAACTTCTATCTAGAATTGGTAGATTAGTTAATTATTATCCCTTTGGTATTAGTAGAGGACATTGTAACCACACTTTATGGGTGGTCCTATCCTACTGATTTTTTGGTGATCAAGGTTCAAAAATGAAAAAGTGACTTTACCATCATTATGAGAAGATCTTGGTTAAGCACTGTTGATGCACGTATGGACATAAGGGACATTTCTTTGGAAATATCCAAAGAAAATGAATTGGGGAAGATAGAGAAGAAGTGTATTCCATGCATTGTGTACAACGATAATGGGTGCAATTGTGTGCAAACGATTTGGTCCATCAAAAGTACATACATTAAAGCATGTAATTAGTGTGCATAAGAAATCAATATTCAAAGGTATCTATATGAGGGAGCCATCAAACAAGAGGGCATTCAGTGGCTGATAGCTGACTTAGATAGTAGGAAATTATGCATAGAACCAATTGAGAGCCTAACATGTACTTATGTTGAACGCATGCATAAACTTGAACAAGTTCATCCATAACTATCTAATGAAGATGATGATACCTATTAGGAAGAGTTAAAAATCCCTAATAAATTCAAGTAGGAGTCCCTAGAGCTAAAACATTTACTGTCCAACATGGGATATGTATTTTTAAATAATGGTAAATTGGTCATAATTAATGCCAAACTTGCTCTTGAACAACAGGAAAGCTTATTAAAGATGATTAACAAATGGTCAACAACCTTTGCTTGGTCATATTCTAAGCTAATAGGAATTGATCCAAGGATATGCTAGTATCACATTTACACTAAGCTAGCCATGAAGCCTAGAAGGTAGTCACAGAGGTGTTTGAACCCCAAATTAGGGTAGATTGTCAAGGAGGAAATCACACAACTCCTTAAGGCAGAGTTCATCTATCCCATTGCATATAGTGAGTGGGTTAGCCCACTCATAATTGTGCTGAAGAAAGGTGACAAATGGTAACTTTAGGTTATTGAATATGGCAACATTTAAAGATCATTTTCCATTGCCATTTGTGTATCAAGTGTTGGACACCATATCTAGGCATTGTTACTATAGCTTCTTGGATGGTTATAGTGGCTATTACCAAATCCAAATTATGCTAAAAGATTAGGCCAAGACAACATTCATGAGTCCTTAGGGGGCTTTTGCATATTGAAAGATGTCATTTGGTCTATGTAATGCCTTTATAAAATTTCAATGCCTAGTTCTTAGTATTTTCCAATAGTAGATTGTTAGTGGTGTGAAAGTCTTCATGAATAACTTCTCCACCTATGGAGTTGCATTTGAGTAAGCCTTGGATTTCCTTGAGCAAGTATTGAAGAGATGTGTTGAAACAAATCTTCACCTTAACTAGCAAAAGAGCCATCTCATGGTCCAAGAAGGCATTGTACTAGGGCATAGAATCATTCAAGTAGGGATTGAGGTAGATCTAGAAAAGATAAGGGTAATCCAAAGAATGACACATTGGCCAGAGATAGTTAAAGATGTTCGGTCATCTCTTGGGCACACTCGCTATCACTGGTGATTCATAGAGAATTTTTCGAAGATTGTAAAACCATTGGTAGAGCTTACAAAGAAATATGCACCTTTAATCTAGACCAAGGAATGTGAACATGCATTCCAATAGGTAAAGGAGAAACTCATAGAAATACCAATCCTACGAGCACCAGACTAGTGAAAATCCTTCCACATCATGAAAGATGCATCTAACAATGCCTTGGGAGATGTCCTCACATAGATGAAAAATAAGAAATTCCCATACTATATTCACTACCTAAGTTGAAGCATTGTAGGAGCATAATTAAATTACACCATCATGGAAAATGAATTAATGGTTATGATGTATGCTCTTGAAAAGTTCAAGCACTATTTGCTTGGCTATAAAGTATTTGTGCATATGGACCATAGTGCAATCTACTTTCTCATGAACAAGCTAATGGTGAGCCCTTGTATTATATGATGGATCAAGATCTTACAAGAATTTGATCTCAAAATGGTAGATTAAAAAGGAACCAAAAATGTGATTGTTGACCATCTCTCTCACTTATTATGGGATAATAAAGAGGAGGAGAGCATACTCTTTAGTTAGTTTCTAGACAAACCCCTCTTTACAGGAGCACTAAATTGCCAACCACCTATAAAAACAACCTGGTATAATGGCATTCTCACCTATCTTCTCACTCAAAATATTCTATAAGATCTTGACTTTAGAAAGAGGCAACAACTTCTCCATTGGGCCAAATATTTCATGAAAATCAATGGACACCTTTACAAGGTGTGTGTTGCTAGCCTGATTCATTGGTGTGTCCTTGACGAAGATCAATTATGAATTTTCCAAGATGCTCACGAAGGACCTTGTGGAGTCCACTATGTAGGGAGATGCATGACCATCAAAATCTTGATGGCAAGATACTAATGGCCTAAAATCTTTAGGGATGCCCACTAGTTTATCCAATCTTGTGAACATTGTTAATGAAATGGGTAGATAACTACTTACATGGAAGGTCCTCAATAGTGGATTCAACCACTGGAACCTTTTGACATATGGGGCATTGACTTCATGGGTCCCATCACATCCATGTTGAATGAAAAGCATATATTACTGTAGTAGTCAACTACTACACAAAATGAGTAGGAGCAATAGTCCTTACTGACTACACATCATCCACTGCTGCTAGATTTATATAATAAAATATTGTAAATAGGTTTAGGGTGCCATGTTCACTAATTTTTAACAATGGAACTTCTTTCATAGATGAAACTTTTAGAAAGTTAATGCAATACTTTGGGGTTGAACATAAATTGACAACACCCTACCATTCCAAATCCAATATTCAAGCAGAGGTAATCAACTAGGAGATCAGAAAAATACTAACATGGACCATTAGAAAATATAGGAAAGATTGTAGTAAAAAACCTAACAATGCCCTCCAGGCTTATCATTGAACATGGAAACTTCCTATTGGCTATTCACCCTACGAGTTAGTATATGGAAAACTTCCAATGCTCCCAATTCAATCTAAGCTTTGTACACTCTCAATGGCTTGTGATTTGGACCTTGACCTAAGTCTAGCACAAAAAGAAAGATTGATCAAATTGAATGTGCTGGATGAAAATTGATTAGTGGCCCTATCTTTGAATGAGGTGCATAAAGCATTCAACAAGCAATGTCATAACCTTAGAATAAGAAAAGTAAGACTTCAACTAAGAGATAAGGTCCTCTACTAGAGCCCCACACATGTATCCTAGAAGGAAAAATTTAAAACATTATGGGAGGAACCTTGTATAATTGATAAAGTCTTTTCCTCAGGGGCCATGTTGATCTACAAGCCTAAAAGCCCAAATAGAAATTAGTTGGTCAACATCCAATAAGTAAAACCTTTGCTTGAACCAAGATAGGCCAATGCAACTACCACCTCAACGAATGGACAACCACATTCCATTTTTCAGCTCTCCTCCTTCCAACTTAGTCATGGGGGAGATAGACAATCCTGTTAACAATCCATATGGATTCTCAATTTTTCTATTTTTTTTTCACATTTTTGATTTTACAAATTATTTATTTTACAAATTTTTTATTTTCAGATTTTTCTAATCATCGTTAGTACCTTTGTGGCTTTCTTGATTATTTTATGCTTTTCTATATATTTTATTTATTTTGTCTGAATGTGACTTTTCATCATTTTTACTAATAAAAGTGCTTTATTACCATAGGACACAGTGTTGCTATTTTTGTTTACTAATGATGGTTTGTGCTTAATGTTGTGATTGTTGATATCTTGTTTCTATTTTTGAATTCTAATGTCTAATGAATATGGCATGGTTTATTTTTCATGGAATAGGAAGTGAGTCCATGTCATCTGCCCATCTAATAAACTCTATGGTTTTCCTTGTTCTGGGAATTTGAGTTTCCTTTCATTAAAGAAACTTTTAATTAATCAGTGACCTTGGTAGTTCCAAAATTAGAAAGGATTCAAAGGTTTGTAAAGGGTGTGCTTCAAGGGAACTCCCTATTCTTTGTACTTTTCTACTTGCTAGATTTCTTGACTTCTTACTATTTCATTTCAACCACTAATAGGAAGTCAATTGAAGTCTTTACATGGTGTGGTTCCCATCCAAAAATTCAAAAATAATAATAATGAGAATTCAAAGCATACTCCTTAGATATAATAAACGAATAAGTCTTTGCATGGTGTGGTTTCTATCGAAAAATTCAAAAAAGAAATGATGGGAATTCAAAGCACACCCCTTGGACAAATAAATGAGCTATAAGAACTAGTTATGGAACTACAAAGACATGTACCCATGCCTGAGGGTCCCCTCTAACTAAGGCCCTCTCTCACTTCCTACTTCTCTCTTTTCTTCTCTTTATGGAATGATGGTTGTTTTGTGGAAGCACTCATGTCTCATGTGGGTGAACTAGTCTTAAAGTGGTGATGGGCCCATGGACTTCTTAGTTAAGGTTATGCAAGGGCAACAAGGGCATGAACCTGCTAAGGGGAGGACCCACTTGCATAGCTCTTAGTTTGGTTAGTTAAGATTCCTTACCTTATACATTACTCCAATCCTTTCTTTTGCATATTCCATTGTGTATTCCACTTAGTGATCCTTAACCTTTTATTCCATTCATCCCTTGAATCAATTTTTTTTCATTTTTCAAATTTATGAGCTCTAATATCCTCTTCTCATATTTTCATACTATTCATGGCCTTTTGAGCTTTCATTTGACCCTAATTTCATTAAAAAGATCTTTGTATTTTGCAAGTTTGACTAAAGTCAATGGTTGTCTATGGTGGTCAACAATTGCATCGATGAGGCCTTATCAACGCAGCTAACCACATTGATGAGGCCCCATTGATGAGGCCTCATCAATGTAGCTGATTACATCAAAAAGGCCCTATCAATGAGGTCTCATCAATGCAATACAAAAACCCTATATATAACACTATAAACTTTGAAATTTTACCATTTTCCTCATAACACATGGGGAGCTTTTGCCATTTTTAAAAGCCCAAAACTTTCTAGAGCCCTCAACTTCTCAACTATTTGTCCAAATCACTCCATTCTTTGATTCTACAACTATTGGAGGTAAGCTCTTTATCATGGGGGTTGCAAACCTTAAGATTTCTGATGAAAATTTTGAAAATTTTTCTAGCTCCCCCAAAGGGTTAATAACCTTAATAATATACAAACATCAATTCTTTTGAGAGTTAAACCTTCCAAAAGTCTATGAGATGATTTATTAACAATAACACATAAATAAAGTAATGATTGGAGTAATTAAATTAGCTATAATCATAACTTACCCAACTATAACTATCCTAAAGAGATAAAGGTATTCCAATTGCTTCATGTTACACAATGATTGATAACCCATGGTCTTATTGTGATTATAGATGACACCAAGATTGAAATGCCTATAAGAAAGAGAACCCTCTCAACCAAGGAAGAAAAGGCCCAAAGCTAGAAGAGGCCAATAAGAACAAGCCCACGAACTACTAAAGGTAACCCATGCAACTGAACCTTTTCGTGCCCAAAGTGGAATATATTCGATAGATTCTAAAGGAAGAAGTGCCAATAGAGCAATAATAGTGACTAGAAGCACCAAGACACATGCCAATGCTTGAAGTTACTTTAACTCAATATTTCCTTAACATCATCAATACCCAAAAGATTCAACGCTTAATTCTCCAAAGAAATCTCTAGTAGAAGTCAAAACACAATTGCAAACCTCTCCCATGTGGCTAATCATCACATCCAATGGGGAGTGGTATATGGAAGAGGCTTATCCCTTTTGGAACAATAGAAGGCCAAGGTCCATAGTAAAAATCAAGGATATTCAGGTGTCCTACTTGATCAAGGCTATTGCACAAGCATTGTGGCTGCCTAATATTGAGACACAGTTGGTAGAACTATAAAAAAAAATATGATCCTAAGGGAAAAAAGAAGTGGAATCAGTGGTGTTACAAGGTCGACTCTAAGGAATATGGCATGCTTACATTGATAAATACATCTACTTCAAAATTTTGGCTTATCACCTTAATTCAACGATGAGGCCTATTAAGGTGACCATCTTTCTCACTAGAGCATGTGCCATTCTAAGTGGGAGGTTCCATATAAAAATTCCACAACTAATATATTTGGAGATCAAAATGTGTTTCAAGGAAAATGAACATGGAAGAAAAACCTTAACCTTTCCATGCCTTCTTCAAAAACCCTATAGAAGGCTAGGAATCATCTGCTATGCCAATGACACAATTATGCATGCTCCTTTGACTTCATGATTTGAAATCATAAAAGAAAAGACACCTACCACAACTCAAGAAGAGGAGTAGCTTCCACCTCCATCACCTACTCAAGAAACAACACTAGAGGCCCATGCAGCCATTGAGTGCTTACATGAAATTTGAGAGTAGCTTTTGCATGAGCAAGAGTAGCATGTAGGGATGAATAACATGGACCCATCTATGTATCGACTAGCGATGAGTCACTTTAATGAGGTGGCTCAAACAATAAACTAGATGGAAAGGGATGGACCAATATTCTCTACCCAATGAACATAGTTGCATGTGAGGTCTAATCCTAATACTTGAGAGGTGATGGTGTCATTATCACAACATCATTTATTCCCAAAAATCTCTAGGAATGCTATCTCCTTCTTAGTGTTTTTAGAGGAAGGTGAAGGGGCCATTGTACTAGTGATGAAACACCAAGGGTAAGAGACTACAGCTAAAGTAGTTGCTAACCACATCACCAAAGAATTGAATGCACCTATGACATCTGTACTAGATGTATCTACACTTCGAGATGTGCAAATGTCCATAGTCATGGTCAATAGAAAGTTGAATGTAGCCCAACATGAAGAATTGTTAGATTGACTGGTGGGGATTAGACAACTAATTCTGGATATCTTTGATTTTTTGGATAGTAAATCACAACCTAGTTAGGGCTATTGGAATTAAGGGGAAAATGCATTATCTTGGAGGGGCAACTCAAATGGCTCAAGAACAAAATCAATGCTTGGCCATGGAGGTTGCCAAATTACATGCCTACTTTGTTGATCCTACACTCCTTGGCCCAACAATAACTAGAGATGAAGCTTTCCAATAGTTTTAAGAATGATTTAGGAAGGTTGAGGAGGAAGTAGTGATGACCATCTTTAGCTAATCTGTAGCAAAGGCAAAGACATATTTAGTTTAGAAGGACATGGCTCAGATGCCTCAAGAGAACGAAGCGCTAACCATAGAAAATCATCACCTATGCAATGTTGATGCCCAAAAAGAACAAATGCAACAATTTATTCATCAATAGTAGGAGTATCTTGCTAGAGTGATTATCAAATTAAGGAAATTGATCATAGAAAATCAGAATATATCGATGAAAGAAATTCATGCCTTACACCAGAAATTTACTATTGAGATTACTGCTTGGAAATATGAAGATTTGAAGTTTATAAGAGTGAAAAATCATTACAGAGACCATGTTGGCTTGTAGAAGGAAGTAAACGAGAAGCACTTCTAGATAGCAAAGTCAAAAATAAATAAAGGTATCTAGCAACTTCAACAAAGAAAAGAAGTTTGGTAGTCCATCAATGATGGGATTGATGCCTACAACAAAGTGGAGATCCAGCTAAAGGAGTTGCAAATAGAAGAAATGACAAAATACATGGAGTTGGCCAATCTTTGATATGTGAACCTAGCAATGTTGACTACCAAATGGCTATGATGAGAGTTAGAAAAATAAGTGGCTAGCTCATATTTGGTATATAAGGTAGAGTTCAAAGAGCATAAAGACACCAAGCATAAGCTTAAGACTACAAATGCTGAACTCAATGTTCTCAGAGCATGATTCATGGATCAATGATGAATTGTTGAGAACTTAGCCAAAAGGATGAATGATTACCAAGAGCCAAAGGATGTAGTTAAAGCATTTAAAATTGAAAATAAATAATTCTCTGCCTAGTTTATCAATGTAGAAGAGCTTTTTCTAGCAATCCCATGTCCTTGGGATGTGCTCATTCCAACCCACATTGGTGAAGTTGCATGGATGGTGGATAATCCTAGAAGTAAGGAGGAGAAAATAAAAGTATTACTAGATGCTTTTTGCCTCCTACCAGAAGTTGTAGTAGCAGCAAGATATCCATAGCTACCTCAACCATCGCATGTGTATGAAGTCGGTGAAGGTCCCTCAGAACCTCAGGAGACACCATTGCCTGGGACTATTTGATCTTCTTCATCAAGCTTCATGCCATCAAGAAACATGTTATCCAATTTTGAAGAATCATGTAATGGTGTTCAATTTTGTATCATGAACACCATCATTTTTGTAATGTTTTGATTTGTATACTTAGGCACTTCATTTTTGTCAAGTCAGTTTGTTTTATTTGTAAAAGGTTAGTCAATAATCCCATACCTTCCCAGTTTTGTAAAAGAACTTGAGGATGAGTTTTCATTCAGTCATGGGGGTATGATGAGTCATATTTATGGGCTACATCAACAAGGCCTCATCAACAAGGCCCCATTGATGCATCATATCATGCATCGACGAGGCCTCATCGATGCATCATATCATGCACCGATGAGGCCTCATTGATGCATCATATCATGCATTAATGAGGCCCCATTGATGTAGTGTCTACTTTTTGGCTATAAATACATGCCAACTAGCAATATTTATGGCAAAAAGATTTTAGTAGTAGTGAAGCTGTTGCAATTTTTTCATTCGAGAGTTCAAATATTCCTTCCAAGTGCCCATAGCAATCGTTATTAAGTGTATGGATCTTTATTCAAGCATTATTATGCCTGAGTATAACAATGTGTGTGGCAATAAAGATGAGCTTTCCAATAAACCTTGCATCATTTTAGATAGATTAAATATTTTATTTATGCATTTAATATTTTTAATTATTTATTAAACTTTTTCCAGTAATTAAGTTAATAAAGTAATTAAACAAGATAAGCTAGATAAATTAAACACATAAGTATGACCACTTTGAGCATAACATGTATTTTCTTGGTAATCCCAATAACGTTATTTCTTGGTACACCCAGTTGTGTAGTGCTTGGTAACCTAGTAATGGATACGTGGGTTTAGGACATGTGCGAAAAGTGGGACTAGATGATTATGTTAGGACTACTTAGATATTAGTGAATTAGTTAAATTAAATTAGTTAATCCAATTACTTTTATCTCCATTTAAAAACCAAAACCATAAAATACAAAATGATAAAAATTAGATGCCTCAATTACACTTAACCATACTAGTGTACGTCACAAGTATAGACAATGAATGACCTCAAGCAAGGTTCATTGCCGAGAAGACTAGTGTGCCAGAAACTATAAACCCCATAGAATTCAACTAGATTGTGCATGAATGCTTTGTGATTTGTATGGTTGGGCATAGGGGTACCTCACCATACATCACTTGCATTAATAATAAGAAAGATAGAGGACTTGGCCTCATTAATTTTTATAACTAGGATATTTTCTCATAGAAAAATGCATTAATGTAAATGATACTTAAATGATCATTTTAAGAAATAAAGTTATGTAAAGAAAATTTAAAAATGATAATAGTTGATCTTCTAATAACTTTCTTCACTATCTTCTTTTTCCTCAAGCCATTTCTATTTATGATTCTCTAGTTTTTAAACTAGTTGAAAACATATGATGCAAGCTTAGTAAGTATTAGAATTGCAATTATATTATAGTTATAGAAGATATGCTTAACCAAATTACCTCATGGTAGCTTCCTTTTAATGAAGGAGCTTGGGCTACTCATTCATCTAGACTATATGCCACTTGGAGTAAATTTGGTATCATTACAATGTTATGTCTATGAATTCATGATAAATGAATGATAGATAAATTAAATAGAAGAAGGCTACTAACCCAATGAGTCTTGATTTTTTAAGATATATATACATAATAGTGCCAATGTAGGATCAACTATGTTAATATAATAGCATTGATGAAGAGATAATAAATGACTATATAAATGCATGCACCTAGTACATTTATGACATCATTTTCCTAGTAGCATAGCTAGAGTCTTATAGTTTCTTTTTGTAAAAGTTAGAATGTATTGCTAAGTACCCATAACATAGGCTAAGTAGAATGTCCAAAGTCTTATTTAAGTAACCATTCACTTGAACACATGTTCATAATGGTAATAAGATTGAGATTTATTTACCTTCATTGTATCATTTGATATAGTTTAATAATTTCCTTAAATACAATTTAATTTTATTATTTTTTAATTTTCATGCATGTAGTTAATTATTTAGCATTCCATTGTACTTGATTACACTACATGAGTACAACCAACTTTGACTTTGAGCATGCTAATGTTTAGCAATCCCAATAGTATTCTACTTTATACACCCAAGAGTGAGCACCTAGTAGCTTATAAATACTAGCATATGTTTAGGATGTGTATAGTAGGTTGAGATTCAATATTCAATGTGTACTCTACACTAGATTTATTCTTTACACTTAGGATAGATAATTTGGAATTTTAATTTTTTAAATACTTTAACAATATTATAGATATAAGCAAGAAAATCTTAGTATCATATTTCGTAGTCACAATTAGCCATATGAACTAATCTACGTAGGTGTGAATGAGAATACAGTGACTAAGAATCTATCTATCATCTAACTATGTAGATAGCCATACTAGTCTAGTCCATGAAATTTTACCAAGTTGTGCATGAATGCTTAAAATCTATATGGTTGGATGTAGAGTATACTCTACCACTCATGCTTGGTACCATTATTAGGAAATTTTAGATAGTTAGGACCATTTAGGAATCATTGATAGAGACCTAATAATTTTTCACTTCAAAATAATATTATTTTATTTAAGTACATTCAATAATTAAAAGATGTTTTATTCTTATAGGGTAGACTCCTTTCCTACTAATGACTCAATGAGGGGATGTGATAGAATTAGTAAGAATTAAGATGAGATGTCACAATAGATGAGGATTTTCTACTAACATTTGAATCCATATTATCCAAATTTTAATTTTATCCTTCACCAAGATGATAAACTATGATGCAGGGACCTAAAAGATAACATTGTGTTGTTGTCTGCTTGCTCAATTTCATTAATGCTCATAGTAGAATTGATGAAAGTGAAACTTAAAGTAATTACTCCAAACTATAGGATGGTTGATAAGATGTCTACACCCTACTAGCTAACCAAAGCCTAATTGTGGAAAGATTGCTTCATGGAGGTACATCATAAAGATATAAACGTAAAGAACTATTATTGCACCTACATCATAGTTAGAAAAGGAGTATATAGACTATCAATCTAGTTGATTTCATCATCAAAATCCTCCTTCCTTCTATATAGATAACATGAACAATCCATGGCTACATTCAATCTCAGTGAGTAACCAAGAAAAGGAAAGAATGAAATTGAACACATGCAAAAACTTGAAGGCTAGGTCATTTAGCAAATTATCTAGAGAAAATCAAAGGGATCATTAACGAAAAGCAAGGTATCATAACTCTCCTAGTTCTCCATCATGATATAGCCTTGACAAGGGTGATCATTATTAAGATATGAAAGACAATGATCAAATATTAAATGAAGATGATAGAAAAGATCATTGCATGAGGGTAGAAGAAATGATCGATATGATCAAGAGATAGGACACCAAAATAAGCAAAGTCATAGAAAGCAACATCAAAGGAGATATGGTCATGATATGAACCATGCTAAATATGATGATTATGATGAACCATTACTTGCTACAAGAAGGATGATTAACATTATGGAGGTATTCTACATTCTATCTAGGCATAATAGGGATAGCCAAATCAATCAACTAAACATGAACAAGATCTCTGAGTTCAAGGAACACTATAATGAAAATCCACAAAATCATTTACAAGCCTTTCATGATGCATGTACCTTCTAAAACATAGAGAATGAGTGCTAAAAGCTAAAATTTTGTATCAATCCTTTGAACTAGAATTTATCAAAATTTGAAGTACAGTATTTGAGTTATTCAACTCCAAGTATCAAACATACTCCAAAGTGTCCAAATTGAGAAAGAAGATCTAGGAGTGAAATGAACTCAATCATGAATCACTTAATGTAGTATTGGGTAGATATTATTTTCTATGACACAGATGTCTAGGCCTTGAACTCTTTCAAAGGGTAAAATTGCATCTAATCATAGATAAACTTAGAAACAAAACAAAGGAAATATCTTGGGATCTATGCCTAAGGGAGACTTTCAAAAATGAGAGTCCATCAAGTTTAGAGATGAATTGATTAAGTGTCAAAGAAGAAAGAACAATATGAGAATTGAAAGAATGCAAGGAAGTAAAACAAGAATCCCTTTCTCCACAAAACAGATGTTCATCTCTAGAGCCAAATGAGAAGACATCATTAGAGAATGTGGTAAAAAAAAAATCCTTGTTAATCCAAAAGTCAATTACTAAAATTTCAACTAAGGTTGAAAAAATGTGAGACTCAATTGATGGGAAATTCTAAATAGGTTTGAAAATTATGAAGGAGAAAGTAGAATACAATGGAGATAGAAATAAAGAGAAAAGAAAGAAAAGAGATGTAAGAAAGAACTATTACTAAGAAAAGAGAAAAGTAAATATAGTTGAAGAGATTGCAAATTTATAATTAGAGGATGATGATTGTGAAATTTTCTAATATGAACATTTTAAGGATTTTATCCAATAATGTCACATCTTCAAGAGTCTTGGAAATATGCCTTAAACCCAAAATTCACCAAGAGGTAAGAACATAAGAGGTTTTCTTATTTTCAAGGTAACTATATGCAACCCTATTATTAATATATCATTATCCAAGTAAGGATCCACCTCAACCTCAAGAGTGTTATTAATAATGATAAAATCCATAGTCATTAGGGATTCCACCACCTAGATAACAATATCACTATGGACATCCTAATCCTTATGGCTATTAAGTCCATTAACCTATGTCTCCAACTGGTTCTCCCACTTATGTCTCTATGCATCACTACTATCCTCTTAAGTACCATAGACTTGTCATTCTATGGGCTGAGTGTTATTTAAATATTTCTAATTCTTATCAATATTCTAAACCAAATGCTCCTAATTCATCATCACTTGATGTAGTCATGCAAGGTGAAATACCTTCACAACTATAATAGTGAAATTCCACATGAGCTATAAACATGAATGTGGAAGGAAACTCAAGTGGTTTTGAGTGAAAGTCTTGGAGAAATTAATTCTTTCAACCTGTTAATCCATTCAAACCTAAGCAAGCATCTATGGCTATAAACATCACATTTATAAACTCCTAGATGCATTCTAAGACATCTTTAAATTAAAGCTTATTTAATATATAAGATATCATGTTGATCCATGTAGTTACTTATTTGATTCAGGTAGGAAATATTTATAGGAAGAGAACCAATTTGATAAGTCCCATTACTTACCTAGATCATAAGAATTGTTCCTTGCAGGGCTCTACTAAATTTAGATTCTAGAGTTAACTTGATTGCGTAAGAGATGTATAA
Source organism: Gnetum montanum (assembly GCA_015680685.1). Lineage (NCBI taxonomy): Eukaryota > Viridiplantae > Streptophyta > Gnetopsida > Gnetales > Gnetaceae > Gnetum > Gnetum montanum. The sequence continues at coordinate 1,555,565 of MNCI01016273.1, read as the reverse complement.
AGTTTGAAACTTACCTTCATTGAAGAAATGCAACTATTACACTTACGTTTTGAGAAAGTATGGGTTTACATTATTACATTCAATTTCAAACACAAAAAGACATAAAATAATATCATAAGGCATATTTTTGGCTCTTGAAGATATCCAAGGACCCTTCTAACTCAAAACCTAGCATATAAGCTTCACATTTATTGATCCTAGAAAGTTTAGGAAATGAAAGTTTGTCAAAATGTTGGAGTTGATGTCAATGTAGCATTAGAGTTAATATTATATCATTATTCCCATGTTTGCATTTTCCTTGGACCACCTTGTCTATATCACCTATGATAAAGCTGATATTCACCCTCTATTTTGATTCCACAAGATCCCAAATGATTTGTATACAACACTTTTAACATGGAAGGCATTAAAGTTTTGCATTTCATAGAATCAAAAATTTTTGTATGTATTGAGCTAATAATGATGCTAATGCTATCATTAGAAATAGTGTTAACACCTCTGGCATCATGCTTTTCTCCTCCATTGCACATCTCACTTGCATCTTGACTCTAGTCTTACCTTCTCACACTCTCTAATAACCTATTAACATAATTTTTAGCACTACAAATAATAATTTTAGCAAGTCTAGATATATTTTAGGGCTTAAGAGTAAAAATTTTTCTAACTTTTATAGGTGACGTTGACACTAGCATCAGCATCAATGTTAGTGTCACCATGGCTACATCATCACTTTTTCAAACTCTCTAATTTTGATGTTCTATTGTATTCCCTTAGTTTATGAAATACTTGGTGTCATGCAAACCTCATTTTGACTCATTTCAACATCAATTTTGGTAGTCCAAAGGCTTAAAATGTTAACTTCAAAAAATGTTGGAAAGTTTTCCAACTTCCTAGTTAATGTTGATGCTAATACTAGTGTTAGTATCAACATCAAAACTTTTGGAACTAGCACGAAGCCATCCTTAGCATTTAATATCAACATTTAACATCATCTCCTAGATTCATGAGCTCCTTGGCATTCTCATGGCATGATTTACTATTAATTAAGATGTCAAATATGATCTTGAAAACATGGAAATATAACTTGGATAAAACTAGAAAGAGTTTGCTATCTTCTATTGACACTAAGGCTGACATTAACATTTGTGTCTATTTTAGCAATCTTATATCTAGCATCACCCAATTTGCATGGTCAAACTTGCCAAAACTAAACTTTGGATAGACTCTAGATGAACTCCACTTAACTCTAGGAAAAAATTTAATAACCCTAACCCTATAAATATGGGATTAAAATCCTTATTCCAGGGCTAATGTTTTAAGATCTAGAGCATGTTTCAAGATCTCTAAAGTTCAACAATATGAGAATCAAGTAATACCAATGTCTTTTGCATACTCCACAACCACTATAAGCATAGTTTAATGTCCAAGACTCCAACATCCCATGCACTGATGTTGATTCAATATCAACATTAATTAAGTAGTTCATGAGTTAGCTTCCAAACTTGGGAATATTTCAACATTAGTATCAATCTCCAAAGTTTGAACATTTTAACTCCAATATTAGTCTTAGGATAGTTAGCCAAAATATCCTCTTTTTGGACTCACATTAATTCTAGAGAGCATCTATAGCTTTCCCTTTCATATACTCATCCCTAAAAGATTCAATTTCACTCTCAAAACCTACATTTCACTTACAAAGTGAGTTTTTATTATCAATTTTACCTTGCTTGAGGTTTTCACCAACACTTGTAGTTTTGGCCATCCATAGGAGGTAATCATTATTTATTCATTAATTAAGTTCTTTCATTATTTGGGAAGGGAACTAAGATTCTTTTTCCTATATCAAGACCTCTACTCTTTAATATTTTATGATTTTTTATTTTTCTTCATACTTACAATTTTCAATGCTTATAATTATTTTCCATAGTTAGTTTATTTTCAAAAAATAATACCTAGTTAATTTTATTACTTAAAAGTATTGTTTTTATCATTCCCCTATTATTCTTGGTTTGTGTATGATAGGTTAAGTCCACATTTAATTAGAGGTTTATATACCATTATGTCATGATAATTGACTTATTAAAGCTTATATCAAACCAAATATCATTTGTGGTCATGAGGTAGGTACTTTTACACTTAATTTGTTGAGGTGCTTCTCTAAGGATTAAAAAAAATAATTTTTGAAAGAACAACAACATTAAACTAGAGCTTATTAACTAGTCTATCATTATTCCCTCAAGATTGGTAAAAGACATTATGTCTAAGGATTGAGAACTTAGAGGGAGGGTTGAATAAGTTCCCTAAATAAAACAACCAAGATAATTAAAGTAGCATAATAATTTTTACCTTGTTCCCTAACTAGGGTATGTTCACACTTAGAGGATAGAATCCTTGCACACCTTTGGAATTTGCTCCTTCAAAATGTGGTTTAAAGGGTACCACAACCTTTATAAAGTTTGAGCTCTACTCAAAGTGCTTTCTCTCTTGACAAACACTTAATCCTACAAGGTCCCAACAAGCTCAAAATGTGATTTTGAGGATCCCACAAGTTTCACAAAATGTGAGCGTTGCATCAGAGTATTTCATTGTTGTGAATATACTCAACCCCACAAGGTCCCAACAAGCTGAATGAAGATGCCTTACCACAAGAAGCACATCAACCTTGCATAGTAAGAAAGGAAATAAAGAAAAAAAGGATAGGGTGTAACTAGACTTTACAAGTTTCTTACATTTAAGCTTTGACTAAACAAAATAGAAGATACAGATGACATACAATGAAGATCGCAAATAGTACACAAGAGGTATGCAATGATGGATCAATTGTATGAATAGTTCTCCTCTTTATCAAGCTACTATGCCTTCTTTTATATATTTTATTATTGCTTTTTAATCATTAGAATTCATAGAATGGCTACTAATGACTAGTTGGGACATCCCATTTGAACATGGAATGTGTTGCTAACTTTTTGGAACTTGTAGGAGGGACAAATTACTTTAGTTGGAATGTCCCAACAACAATTGGGATTCTTGCTATTTATATGGGACATCTAGCCTACAACTACACTTTCAACATTGGGACAATTCTATGACATTTTGTGTCTCAACAGATCTTGGAATACCTTCTTTTAACTTGTAAAATTTTTTGCTTGATTAAGACTTTGTTTCATCTCAAATTGACATCCTAGCTCTCATTTTATCATCCTAGATTATCTCTTGTTACAAATTAACTCTTGTTTTTTCATCCTAGCTTAGCTCTTGTTACATATTAGTTCTTATTTTATCATCCTAACTTATCTCTAATTACAACTTAGCTCTTGTTATCCCAAACTCATCCTGCTCTTGTTAAGTTATTTCTTAGCACTGCAAAACCATACAAATACGTTTTCACATTCTCCATTTTCTAAGGTTTTGACATACCAAAATATCAACAATCTTCCTATTTTTGGTGATGTCTAAAACTTGAGAAAATGGGTTAGCATAACAACATACCATAATATGATAAACATTTAAAGGCACAAACATATGCATGAATATATAATCCTATGACAACATGTATGGAAAAGGAAAATGAGATAACATAGTTAAGGAACATATATCCATTAGCCAATATCAACACAAGAAATAGTTCATATCAAAAATATTTATATAAATATATAGCTAAGGATGAGTAAACATCCTTTAGCATAGGGTTGATTAAAAAAAATCACCTTAAAAGCTACCCCTTATTTGTTTACACATCAAGTTAAAGTTAGATAATCATTGAAGCATAAATAATTAAAGCCTTTTATTGTTGTAAAGGATAATTCCATGAGTAACCAAATGCTACACTTCAAGCATGAAAAACATCTATCTTTAATACAATAACCCATAAGCCAATAGTAACAAAAAAACTATATAGGCCAAGATCATAATTTTATACCAAGATAAATATCTTAAGTCTATCAAATCATAAACCATCTCAAACATTTTCCCCCTTCTTGAACATTAGCAAAAAGATACCACAAGTAAATCCCATTGCTAAGGAGAGAGAAACAATGCATAATTCTATCGAGACCTTTAGATACAAGCTACAAAAAAATAGTCAAAGCTACACAAATCATCATGCTTAGAATCTAAAAGGATAAAAAATAGTTAATCACATCCTCATCAAGATGCTCATGAAGTAAATTTATATGGCCATGTTAATATCAATTATCCTCACAAAGAAAACCTTCTTAATGTAAAAGAGCTAAATGTAACTTGACTAAAAATAACTCATACTTTACCTTAGATACTTTATCATACTCCAATATAAACATACTTTTTCGTACTTATATTTAGCTATGGATTGTGGAGTGGAAGATCTTTTTACTTTAGTATCTTTTGATGAGAGTTCCAAAATACTTTTCATACACTAATGGCCTATAAGATAATGATTTTGATGAGGTACAGGCTCCTCCTACATATGTGCTAATTTTCATTCTAGCTTCTTAATATATCTATTATAGAGAGAGTGTGGTATTCTCACCTTGTACCTTTTAGGATCAACTTGCTAAAGATGCAATCTTGATTTTTCTCATAGATGAGAGAGACGTACTAGTATCTTTGATCATCTATTATCATCATAGTACTAGACCTACATTGCAACACTAAGATAAAGTATGGAGACCATGTTCTCCCATTAGTGATTAATGAAGATGAAAAATAGTAATAATTGCTCTTCTAGATACTTAGCAAGGAACCTCTTTTGAAAGGATGAACCTTGTGATCAAATATCAAGAATCTAAAAAAAATCACAGCAACAACAATAGTCTCCAACTTTTATAATGCATCTATTTCTTGAATATCCTTTCTTGGGCTACCTTGCCTTTACAGAGATGCATCCTTGAATCTCATCAAATTATGCTTCATGTAAATAAATCTACAATACCATAGCAAGATCAAGTATGAAGACTTTTAGAAACCAAAGTCTCCTATTAGTAGTACCCTCCAATGATAAATAGATCAATGATTCAACTTTTATTAAAGAGAGTAAATACTATTTATATCAAAAACCCACATCTGTAGAAATAGATTTCTACTAAAGATTGAATAAATAAGACCTTCTAAAGAGGTGTTGTGATCTCAATGAATCATAATCAAGGGCTCAAGCCACTTGATTTCACAATTGTACAACAATTAACCTGTTAAAAATATTTGGACCTTATCGATAAACAAGGAGGCATCTATAACATATTTTTCAATCTACAACTTAATAGAACAAAATACTATTTGAATAATATAAGCTAGATTACAAGGCAACAAGATGATCCTTCTACAAAAGGATGAAACTCTTTATCTTACTAGATCTTACCTTTTCAGCTCTTGATTCTTCATCATTCAATGGCCACTAGATCCTTGATGGTCATTTTCATTAGCAACTTAATACCTTGTAGGACCAAATGAGGATTTCTTTGGATAAACAAAAATTTTCAATAGCATCCATTCAAAAATTTTCTATTCACTAGTAGTTTAAAGAAATATAAATCAATTAGAAACTAAGATTAGTAAGTTAAGGAATAAAGATTATAATTATAATTACCATTTCTTAACTTGCTTCCAAGCATGGACATGATTAACTAAGTTTATGATGAGGTCCTCCATCATAGAGTATCTCACTACCATGCACTTGATCCTTACCCTTTCTATCATCAATGTGTTTTTTTGAATCTCTTAATTCATTTAAGGTTGCTAATCCTTTATACTTGTGTTTACTAAGATGATAGGTTTGATGGTTTATGTTGATCTTGGATTCTAATCCTCCAATATTATTGGTACTTTTATCAACATGTGTAGTCATCCCTTCCTCTTTCTTTTTCTCTTTAGATCTCCAAAATTTTATAACCTAAAAGTTATACTTTCTAGGCTTCTTTTTTTAAGATCATGTAGTCAATTTATAATTCTTTGATTGTAAATAATAATGAAATTTCTTATGCCAAAAATTACCATAGGAGAAATACATAGTATTTCTTATTTGGGCTTCATGTTTAAACTAGGGTGTATACCTTTCATTTCGTGAAATGCTTGTAGATGTCTTAAAGTGGGAATGAATTCTTAGTTCTCATTCATTATTTGGAGCTTCACCTTGTTCTAGCATGAATTCTTGAGTCTCCTTCCCTTTTGTTAACTTATCAATGATGAACTTCAAATTTGTAGGATCCTTATTAATTTGCTTATGGAAAAAAGTTAGATTTTGATTCTTAACCATTAGCTATGAGTTTTCCTTTGCAAGATCTAAGCATTTTTTATTTATTTAAGAAAATTCTAGCTCTTTTTATTTTAAGGCCTTCTTCATATTATTGCATAAGTTTTGAAAGGAGATAATTTCATTACATAGTATATCATACTTTTCTTCAATGGTGCCTTCACATTTTTCATTTTCTTCTATAGTATTAGTGATGGAAGCTTCATGTGCAAGAGTTAAGTAGATAAGATGTGAGTTTGCTTATGGATCATCATTTTCTTCTTCACTAAACTTATCATCCCAACTTGTATATATGATATTTACTCTCCTTTATTTACTAGATTCTTCATCTTGTAATTTGTAAATACTAGGGCATTCAGAGGCCATATGACCTCTTTCACCACATATTCAACATTCCATAAAAGACATATCAAATATTTAAATTTTAAATTACTTATATATTTTCTTACCTTTGTTGCCTAATATGCTGCTAATGAGTTGAGTGCATTCATCCAAGATGAATACCTAAACTATGAACCTCACATACTTAAAGAAATTTTGCATTTGAGTCCTTCAACATGTAAAGTTGATCTCATTGAACATTGGTGGCTTGGTGTATCATCCTCCTTTCATTGTTCACTCATATGTTATTATGCTCAAAACTAGCAGTACTAGGCTTTGATACCACTTGAGAACTAAAAACTTAGAAGGGGGGTTGAAAAAGTTCCCAAAATAAGACAACCAAGATAATTAAAATCACATACTAATTTTTATGTGTTTTTCCAACTTGGGTACTTTCACACTTGGAGGGTAGAATCCTTATACAACTTTGGACTTTGTTCCTTCAAAATGTGTTTTAAAGGGCATGATATCCTATACAAAGTTTGAGCTCCACTCAGAGTGTTTTCTTGCTAGACAAATACTCTTCCTCACAAAGTTTCAACAAGATAAAAATATGATTTTTAGAATCCCACAACATTAACAAAACATGAGCTTAGCACCAAAGTGTTTTGTTGCTATGAACACACTTAACCCCACAAGGTCTAGACAAGCTCAACAAAGATGCGTTCTTGCAAGAAGCACATCAACCTCATAAGGTAAGAAAGAAAAGAAAGAAAATAAGAAGAGAGTGTAACTACAATTTACAAGTTCCTTGCATTTAACCTCTCACTAAATAAAATAGAAGATAAAAATAATATATAATGAAGAACACAAATGCTACACAAGATGTATGTAATGATGGAACAATTTTATGAATAGTGCTTCTCTTTCTCAAGTCATTATGCCTACTTTTATAACTTTTCATGGTACTTTTTGATCATTGGAATTTGTAAAATGAATATTAATGGCTAGTTGGGATATCCCATTTAAACATGGAATGTCTCACTAACATTTTGGAGCTTGCAAGTGGGACCACTCATTTTAGTTGGGATGTCGTACTTAGGACATCCCAACTAGGATGTCCTAATGGTAATTGGGATGTCTACTGTTTATTTTAGACATTTGTCTTGAAACTAACATTCAACATTGAAATATTTCTTTGAAATTTTGGATGCCTTGATAAATCTTAGAATACCTTCTTTTCACTTGTAAACCTTTTTTCCTAATTGAGACTTTGTATTATCTCATATTGACATCCAGACTCTCATGTTGTCATTTCAACTCAACTCTAGTTATAGCTCAACTCTTATTTTATCATCCTATCTCAGATCTCATTACATATTAGCTATTGTTATTCCAAAATCATCTTTCTTTTGTTAATTTCTTCCTTAGCACTGCAAAACCATACAAACACATTTGCACATTATCCATTTTCCAAGGTTTTAACATACCAAAAGGTAAATAATGACAAGAATTAGTGGTTGGTCAAACTCTACTAATTTATTAGTAAATCATATGAACAACTAAAAAGGAAAATATCTCATCATAATGAAAAGGAATTGGATAAGGATAATGAACATGCAATTGTGGAGAAGAAGTGCATTCCATGCATCACGTACACTTGCATAAGGTGGAACTACATGTAGAAGATCTAGGAAATTAGACACAGAAGTATCATAACATGTAAATCATATGAAGAATTAGTGATTTTGCATAAGTACTTGTATGTAGCATCCAAAAAATAAGATGATACTTAGTGATTGATTACAAATAAAAGTTATAGTTCCACTATGTGCATGGAATATGAAGAAGCCTTTACAAGTATCTACATTAATAAACTAGATGAGATGGAGTAGCCAAGATGCTAGATCTCCCATGTAAAAGACAACTAAGAAGTAGATATGGACTGGAGAAAGTTGAAATTTTTTGAAATTACAAATCCATAGTCCATTGAACTTAAAACATTATTGGATTCTCTTAAATATGTGTTCTTAAAGAATGGTAAAATACTAATTATGAATGCATAGCTCACAAGGGGTACAAAAGTTATTGGTGGTTGTTAGTAAATGAACAATAGCCTTTTCCTTATCGTATGATGAAATAACAAGGATTGATCCTTACATATGTTAACATGAAATCTACATTGATCCAACCATCAAATCTAAAAGATAGTCATAACACAAATAGAATTCAAAATTGAAGCAAGTTACAAAAACCAAGATGGAGAAGCTTCTAAAGGCTAGATTCATCTTTCCTATAGTAAATAGTGAGTGGTTAAGTTCACTTATTATTATGCTAAAGAATGGTGAATAGTAGAGGATTATCATTGATTTCAAGTTATTGAAAATGGTGACCTGTAAAGATCATATTTTGTTATCCTATATAGAAAAACTATTAGATACTATTAAAGGCCACAAGTATTACAACTTTTTGGATAGATATAGTGAATATAATTAAATTTATATAATCTTGGAAAATCAAGAAAAACTGTATTTATAAGTCTTTGATGGACCTTCACCTTCAAGAAGATGTCTTTTGGTCTAGGTAATAATGCTATAATATTCTAATACCTTATCTTTAGTATCTTCTAGTAGTCAATTAATAATGGTATGGTAGTTTTCATGAATGACTTCTCCATCTATGATTCTAACTTTGAATAAGTATTGGACCATTTGGAGTAGGTATTAAATTAGTATGTAAAAACCAATTGTAAGCGTAATCAGCAAAAAAAACCATTTGATGGTCTAAGAAACTATTCTTGGATACTAGAAATTAGAAAATGAAATAGAAGTAGATTTTGAAAAGATAATAATGATCCAAGGAATCATATTGAAATCACATATAGTAAAGGATGTGAAGAATTTCCTTGGATATCTAGGCTACTATAGAAGATTCATTAAAACAGTTTTTAGGATTGCTAGATCACTCATTGAGTTAATGATAAAGAATGTAGTGTTTAAGTGGACCAATAAGTATGATGATGAATTTGAGCTTGTAAAATAAAAGCTTATGGTAACCTTAATTCTACAAGCTCTTGATTGATTCAAGTTATTTTGTATCATGGCTATTGCATCTAACGTTTTCTTGGGAGTTATGGTTACATAGATGGATGACTAGAAACATCCATACTACATTCATTATGTATGTAAAAGTATCATAGGTATACAAATGAATTACACCATCATAAAAAAGAAAATAATGGCCATGGTATATGCCTTAGAGAAATTCAAGCACTATATTCTTAGATATCTAATTTTTGTGCACAATGACCATAACACAATATGGTTTCTGATGAATAAGATAGTAGTTAATCTTTATATCATATAATGGCTAGTCATTTTCTAAGAGTTTAACATTATAATGATTAACAAAAAGGTAATTATAAATGTTGTATCTAATAACTTATCTTGGTTATGATGGAACAAAAAGGTTGATGAGAAACCACTATTTATTTAGTTCCTTAATGAGCTATTATTCACAAAGGCAACAATGATGATATTTGATGTAATTAAGTCATGGTATGTTAATTATCTCATCTATTTTCTCAAGTAGAAAGTTCCTACTAAATGGTATAGATGTAAAAAATAACAATTCTTACATCAAGTCAAATATTAAATGGAAATAGAAGGTAACCTCTACAAAACTTATGTAGATGGATTGGTACAATGGTATGTTCTAAAGAAAGATCAGTTTAAAATTTTTCAAGATGCTCATGAGGAACATTGTGAAGGCCACTATGTAGGGAGCATGATATTATTTATGGTGTAGTTGTAAAAAAAGTAGAAACTAATATATATTCATGGAATAATAAAAAAATATAGAAATTAAAGCTACTTTGGCCATGAAATAAATTGGGTCAACCTAGGAGCATTAGTCAATTTGATACATTATTACATGTAATGGTCATAAAAATTCTCATGATAGGATACTTTTGGCTAATAATCTTCAAGGATGCCCATATATTTATCAATTCCTAAGAAGGATACCAACATGCTGATGGGATGACTATAAGGGTTGAGGATCCTCAATAATGGATTCAATCATTGCATTCATTTGAATTATGAAGAATTTAGTTCATGGATTCCATCACACCCATGTCTAATGGGAAATGTTGTATATTATTTCATGAAATGTATAGAGGCTACAATAGTAATAGATTATGTCATAATAATAATGACAAGGTTTTTTCAATAATAGCTAGTAAATAAGATTGGTATGCCAAGGGTACTTATTTCTAAAAATAGATTCCATTTGACAAGTGTTGCTTTAAAAAAGCTAATGAGATCCTTGGGGGTAGAAAATAAACTCATTGTACATTACTATCCTTAAGTCAACATTGAAGCTAAAGCAACCAATAGGGAGTTCACAAGAATTCTCACTAGGAATATTAGTAAAAGCTCAATGATGCATTATGAGACTACTACTTAATTTAGAAACTTTCTATAGGCTACTCCCCTTATGAGCTACTGTGTAGTAAGCTAACAAAACTTCCTATCCAAATTGAACTACATATACTCAACATCACGTATGAGCTTGATCTCAATATTATCCTAGCATAGAAGTAACAACTCATGAATCTCTATGCACTAGTGATGGGATGTGATATCACATGGGCTGTGATATTGCGTACGCAATATCGTGTCTACCACGATATCACATCCCCCAAGATATCATGTCTTCCCCTGTGATATCGCATACACGATATCATAGTTTGCCACAATGTCTATAAATAAGAAGGAGCTCTCCCTTGTTTGACACAATAGAATTATACAGTAGTGAAACTCTGGTAGTTTGATCCCTCTAGAGATAGATTATTTTCTAGTGTATGCCCACAGTGTGGTGAATATAATTGTACAGCATCCTTTATTCAAGTGTGATGTACTTGGACACGCACATGACCGACAATAAAGATCGAGATTACTTCATCATTGTAGCATTCACTTTGTTTATTTATTTATTTAATTGTTATTTACTACTTTCCTAGTTAATACTCTCTCACCCTTATCTCCTAGCAACACAGAATGAGTACAACTTGATTACGAGCATTTAAGTATGACTACTTGGTAACCTAGAGGCGTACCTAGGATCTGCGCTTGGTAATCCTAGTGGTAGTCATGCACGAGGTCCAAGATGTGTATAGATGATCAAGGAATAGATGCTCATTGCACTTAGGCTAGATTAGATTCTCTTACCTTCTCTCTCCTAGATTAGTTAATTTAATATTACTTTCCACTGCCTTCAGGAGTAGCATTAGATTAGGAACACATCATACAGCTCAATCTAGACTAAACCATACATGACAAAGCTGATACTAGTCCAGGTGGGAAGAAAGCGAACTAAGACCTAAGGCTAACTGTCTAGGTGCCACAACTAGTCTGTCTATGGAGTTCGACTAGATCGTGCGTGAAAACACTCATATTCGTATGGTTGAGTGTAGGGGTACCTCACCACTCATCAACTAGGTAAAAATTGAAGAATGATACTTATGATGAAAAGAGTGCATAAGGCCTACACCAATAAATAATATTATGTTAGAACTAAATGAGTAAAATTCTAGCTAACGGACAATATGCTTTACTAGAGTCCCATTCATGTACCACAATGTGTCAAATGTCAAACATTTTGGGAAGAACCTTACATCATGCATTCAACCTTGACATCCATTGCCATGCAAATATGCCATCTTAAATATCCATAGAAAATCAAATTAGTCAACATGTAATTAATCAAATCTTTCAAGGATTCCTAGGTAGTCATCCATTCTAATGAAACCTCTACCACTTCTAATACTCATTCCATTTTTTGTATCTTTGCCTTCCAAACTAGTCATGGGAAAGATACTTGTTGTAGCCATTTTAAAAGTATTTTAACAACTAGAAAATTGCAACTTCAATATTATTCCATGCATTTGGGCCATTAATACATTTAAAAAATCATCATCAGAGATCATGTTTTGAGCTCTTACAATCCCCAAAAGATGGTCTTGATTATGTTCCAGAAGATAGGCATTAATTTCAATGCTTGTGCTAGCTTTAGAAGGATGAAAAATGACATGTATCACATAGTGACATTGGGTGATACTCATGTGAGTGTCAACATCACCATTACATCATCATATAATTTCTTATTCCTCAGCCCTAGTTTTACCTTTAAAAACTACTCTACATTATCCTTGGTAACAAGCATTAGTTTTGGTGATTTTAGTAGCTTCAAGAGACATGAAATAGCATATTTCACATATGTGTTTCCAAGTGATACTAATGCTAGCGTCAGCATTAGTTGCTAGTGTTTTCACTTCTTTATCATCACATGAAAACACATCATTCAACTATAATTTCGATTCTAACAGATCTTTGATAAGTAGCTCACATCATCCCCAAGGTAATGAATCTTAATTTCAATAAATTCATAGGTATTTTGAAGGGTTAAAACTACATCTTACATCTAGGTGATGATGGGTGACAATGATGCCATCATCAACATCACCTAGCCAACATTACTTATAGGGAAAAAAATCAAAAACTTGACCTCTATCAATGCTTATCATTTTGTGTAATCCTTATTATTTATTCAATATCATCCCAATGATGTTCAACATTAATATAGATATTCATAGCAATTACTAGTATCTTAGAATGTTAGTTTGGAGGGTAGTATGTATGCTCATGGTAACATATGCAATACTGATGCTAGCATTACTACATTATCTCCTATTATTATCAACATCATCTTCCCCACACATGCACTTTGAGTTTCTAATAATGAACTCTAAGTCAATTTCCCTAAACTCTAGGAGAATTTTAAAAATAAAAAACCTATAAATACCATGCCTAAACATTAATTCAACACTAATTTTTTGAGATTTGAGATCATTTTTTGAACTTTCAAAAGATGTGAAGCATCAACATTTGTATCAATTACATTACCTATGACCTTCTTAGTTATCCTAGCATCTTCTATCATCCATGAGCTTAGTCATAGTATTAACATCACCAAGGCTAGCATCAACATCCCTAAGGCCAACATTAGTATCACAAGGGCTAGCATCAACATCACCAAGGCTTACTTAATTATCATCTAGTATAGTGCTAGTATCACTTATACAACAACTAATGGAAATGACATTGTTGGACCTTCATTCCAAACAATGTCACTAGATCCTTCATTCATCTTGAAACTTACAAGAGGAATAATTTCAATTTTTAAACATAGTATTTTCTTAAAAATTGAGTTTATTATTTCAATTTCATTCCATAGACTTTATTCCCCATCATTCTAACTTTTGATCCTTACTAAAAGGTAAACCTTATTATTTCAAAAATAAAGTACCTTTGTTTATTAGGAATGGAAGACCAAAACCTTTTCCACATATTAGTCTCTTATTTATTATCCATTTCATGATTTTTTAAGTATCATAAGTACATTTATAATATTTAGATATCATTCACAATGACTAGGTTTTGTTAATTTTATCATTAAGTTCACCACTATTTATCTATACCATTTTTTGATCTAATCTTGGTTGAGAGAGTAAGTTCATATTTGACTAAAGATTTGTGTCCCTTAATTTTTTTATTATTGATATTAATGGTTAGACCATTGTAAAGGTCATTTACAGCCTTGAATCACATATTAAAACATGTGTTTTATGGAGGCATCCTTGTAGATTTGTGAAAGAATAATTTTGTAGCAACATTTTTGGTCCTAGAAGGACAACCAATAGATTTTTTAGTGATACAAATCATTTACCTAAAAGCCCATAGATTCTTTATAGAATATTTATTTTTCATATTTGAATGTTTTTATTTAATTTATTATGTTATTCTCTTTTCCCATTTGCACTTGATCCTTGTTTCTAAGAGTGTGCAGAAGATACTTTGTTGATACCATGTCTAGCTAAGGATCTAACTTGTCTTAGAGATTTAAAATTCATAGAATAATGAAGATGAGGAAAGAACATGCATTTACAACATCCATATCTAAACATGACTACAAGATTGCATGCATCAAATGAGAGCTAAACATTGCACTCTTTAAGAATAAGCTATGGAGGATGGTTGGTTACAAATATTTCAATAACTTGAAGCCTTTCAATTGAAGCCTCAACTAGCTTGTGGAGTTGGACAAATATGAAAAAAATAATCCTCATATAGTATCTTTCCATTAGAGATAAAATTCATGCTTTGGCTAGTGTTAAAATTCAACAATGACAAAGCATGAAAAATTACTTAGTAAGTCATTTGAACATCAATTTCAACTAATGCTATTAATTCCAAGATCAACAGAGTAAAGATAGTGGTGGCATCAATAGCCATGATGATGAGATGAAAATCCTCATGTATTAATGCCTATAGAATTGATTTTTTAGAATGTGATACAACCACATAGCTTAATTCTCTAGCATGTTAATCTCATCGACTCTTCTAATCCAATGTACTTGCATGTCCCTCAAATGGTCTACCCTATAGTTCCTACTTCAATGTTTCTAGATCCAATTATTTTATTTTCTATCATTACTTTTGCTTCATGTTACCACCTGTGTTAACCTAAATCATCAGTGTAAGGATGGAAGGGAAAAAAACAAACATCGAAAGATGGTCGAGTAGACACAGCTGACCCTGCCTTCGGCCAAGGGCAAGCTGGAAAAGAACACAAAGGTAGAGTGCCTTGGATGGTCTACACGCAAATCAACCAAGGACTTCCCCAAGTGTAAACTATAGTCTACACTGGGGTTATCATAAAACATGTAAACAATGCATGAGAAATGTAAATAGAAACGTATGCAAAACTAGTATTACAAACAAAACGTAAATGGAATGTAAGCTAAATGTAAAATAGAGTAAACAATATAATGGCTAGTGGAAATGAAATGTATTGTATTGCTTAGAAAATATGTGTACTAGTCAAAGCATAGCTGCACGTGTGGATGGCAAGTCAAGCGCCAAGCCCCGAGTGATGTGATGTTTTTAGAAGTGCTTGGATGCTAGGAGTCAAGTATGCCCGAGCACCCAAGGATTGCTAGTATGAGTTTCCTAAGCTATATGTTTTTAGAATTTCCCACATTCAAAATTGCCAACCCCTAGTTTATGTGAATTGATAGGGTATTTATAGGGTTGGGCTGGGCTCGGGTGCAGAATTCAAGAATGGAATCAACAGTTAGGAGATGAGAGGAAAGCAGATCTAGTAACACGTGTACAATGGATAGTTGTATGTGAGTTGGACATGTGTGGGTGAGCTATGTTTTTGACCAGGTGCATTGTATCTTACAACATGTGGCTTACTCAAGCCCATGGAAGCACATACAATTTGGACCGTGAGGGCTCAACAAGCCCACAAATGAAGATAATGAAATGATAATGTACAACAAGAGAAATTGACTCTGGCTCACTTGAAACTTATGGATCTTTGAATTAACTGGTGGAGGATGTTGATTTGTGGCTATTTTGAGGTGTCTTTGCCTGACAAGATTTCCACTGTGAGTTGATTTTGTTGTAGCATGTCTTAGCATGTCTTCAGCATGTGTACGCTATGCTCACGCTACACTCACGCTGCACTCATGCTGTAGCATGTCCCCAACGTGACCTTAGCATGAGTGACTTGAAAGTGATGCATTTCACTCCATATTTTCATTTGAAGCTTGGTTCTTGAGTGCAACTACTGCCTGACTGTGTGTGATCTAGAATTTGGGAATTTGAGGTTGAATGTGACTTTTTCTGGATTATTTTGGGTAGGTCATGCTGGACTCACGCTACAATGTGACCTGCAGCATGACCAAAAAAAACTTACCATTTTTAGGCTAGAATCTAGAATTTGGGAGGCTAAAGTTTGAGTTTTGTCGATGATGAACTCTGAGGATGACATGGACATTGAAAATTAGATCACTTTGACTTAGTTTTGGGCCTTTTGGAGTTAGTCACGCTATAGCGTGAACTCAGCGGGAGTGATAGCATGAGTGTGAAAATTTGTACTTTTGTCACTGAAATTTGAATTTCTAGAGGCTGGACTAGAGGTTGTCGATCTCAAACCTTGAGTTTTATTTGCTCCCTTAAGATTAAGTCATTCTAATTTAGTTTGTAGGCTCTAAAAGTTGGTCATGTTGGACTCACATGGCTAGCGTGAGTGCAGTGTGAGCTGCAGTGTGTGCTAGAAAATGTGTTGAATTTGGCTCAAAATTTGCAACGTGAGTTGCCCAGGGTAACCCAGTGTGAGTGACCAAGGCAAGCCAACATGAGTTACATGACTTAGTCAAATTTTTGCCTCCAAAATTTTGAAAGAGGTTGAGTTGTTTCAAAGTGTTAGGCTAAAATTAGTTATGTTTCATTGGCCCCTCTTTGTTAACATCTAGAGGAATTCACTTGAGAGGCATGAACAAAGAAGTGCAAAACATCATGAACAATCAAGTACCAAGAATTATCCGTAAACCCTTAGCTAGATATCATCGCATCATTTTCAAATGTACATGGGATTGAGGGAAGTGTAGTTCAAGATGCAAAGGGGGTTGGTTGTAACTAGGGGAAGCAATCAAGGGTTATAATTGTTGTTGGGATTGTGGGAGAGGAAATGCTCTCATGTAATTGAGCTATATCTTTAGGTCTTTGTCAGTAGCTAGTTTTTAGCAGAATCAGAACCAAGACATAGGAAGTGCATTCTTTGGAGAAACAAAACTTTTGTATAATGTTTATGGGAGCCCATTGTAAACAACCAAAGCCACACGATGATGTGCAACATGGTCTCTTTGAGACACAAGTGTAACTATTTTCCAAGAGAATTTCCTTCTCACCTAGGGCTTGTATGAGAATAGCCAATAGTCTTTTTGTTTATGATGTCAACGGGGTCATGAAGACCTTTTCCATGCATTTTTCTCTTTGACCTTTTTGTTCCTTTTCTTTTTATTTGTTTTTTCTTTTATTTTGTTTCTATTTTCTGTTTTTCTTTTTTTCTTTTCCTTTTCATTTTCCTTATTGATGTTTTCTTTTCTTGTTCTTTTTGGTCTTTTTGAAAGAACTTTTTTTTAGTGTTGTGCTTGTGCTTGAGCACTAGCATTTTTGCATCATGTACCATGTACCATGTTTTGTGTTGCAACTTCTTAGAGGATCATAGTGTGCAACAATGTATCAAGAACTTTGGGGGAGTAGAATGTATCCAGGGGATGTAATTAAATAGGACAAAGGGAACATGATGGGGAATAGGGAATGTATTAGGAGTGGGGAATGTACTTATGAATAGATTGATTAATCTAGTTGCAGGCATTAGGAAGCATGTGATACCTTGTCGCCATGATGAAGTGCATCTATGCACGAATGCCTTAGGCATGTCATCCTGCAAACACAACTTCAAGAAGACAAGAAAACGACAAACAAAACGATTAACTAAGCACTTTAAACTTGAGAAAAACTAAGGAGGTGGAGCCACCATGTGCAATTTCAAAGTAGACAGAATCATGAAAAGAATTAGCTTGATTAGGGCCCATAAGACAAATTATGCAACAAGTATTTTGTGGAACTAGTGCAGCTAGTTGCAGCAACACATCTTTTCAAGTTTTTCCTGGTCATCAATGATGTCGCCAATTTATAGTCTTATCAGACTATTGCGGGTTAGTGTCACGTCATAACCCTTTAGATGACACCAGTTTAGCGTCATAGTGGATAATGCATTGTTAGTTTATAGTCATAGCAGACTGTGAAGAGGAAAACTAGTTTATAGTCTTAGTGGACTCTATGTGCTAGTTTCATGTCATGGCAAATAGGTGTGGCAGTTTAACATCATACTAGATAGAGCTCTATGGTGTCAATTTATTTTCATGACTCCAGGACATTTTTGTGGTATCAGTTTTAAGTCATGATGCCAGGACTTTTCTGTGGTATCAATTTTAAGTCATGATGCCAGGACTTTTACGTACCTCAAGTTTATCAAACATAGTACCATTTTAGGTATAAATGATTTGTAGGATTAGTGAACTTGTTCCCATCC
This sequence comes from Gnetum montanum, assembly GCA_015680685.1. NCBI lineage: Eukaryota > Viridiplantae > Streptophyta > Gnetopsida > Gnetales > Gnetaceae > Gnetum > Gnetum montanum. The sequence goes on along the minus strand of MNCI01016273.1, from coordinate 1,537,012 downwards.
ATGTTAGCAATTTTGAATGCTCTATTATTGTATGCCTTGGTGACTAAGTAAGGCCCTTCCCAATTGGCTAAGAATTTGTCTGGATGTTCACGGGTGGCCTTAAGGACTAAGTCTCTTTCTTTAATGGGGTGCTTGTGCAGATCGTGTTCATGTCACTGCCGTTGTTGTCTTTGGTACCATTTGATTTGACCAAGCATTCACACTCATTCTTCCCCTATTAAATCAAGGTCAGTAATGCGTAGTTCATTGTTTTGACTTTCATCGAGGAGGCCCGAAAGAGCTATCCGCAATGAGGGACCTTGTAATTCTAAAGGCAAAACAGCTTCAAATCCATATAAAAGTCTATATGGAGTTTTACCTGTAGATGTGCGATGTGTTGTTCTATATGCCCACAATGCGTAGACCAATTGTTCATGCTATCATTTATTACTTTGATTTAGCATCTTTTTTAGCACCATGATGACTATCTTGTTTGTAGCCTCTACTTGACCATTTATTTGTGGGTAGTAGGGTGATGAAAATGCATGTTTAATACCCAGGCTTTCACAAAAAATTTTAGTATCTGCACTACTAAACTGTGGCCCATTGTCCATAATGATGGTCATCGGAATACCAAACGAGTCATGATATTTTCTATTATGAAAGTGTAAATGTGTTTTGAGGTGATCTTCCTAAGAGCGATAGCTTCTACTCATTTTGTGAAGTATTCAATAGCTGTGATAATAAAGCTATGTCCAGCAGAGGATGATGATGTTATTGGTCCAATTAAGTATAAATCCCATTTTTGGAATGGCCATGTGATTTTTGTTATGTGTAATTCGTTAGGTGGCACATGTATTAGATTACCATGCCTTTGGAAAATGTCACACGTTTTGAACTTGGAGATGCAATTGTATTCCATGTGTGGCCAGTAATAGCCTAAGCACCTAATCTTCATTACCATTGCTTTGGATGCTATATGTCCTCCACAAAGTCCTTCATGGACTTGTTCTACAATCATTTGACTGTCGATGCTACTAACACACATCAACAGAATGCCTTTGTAGGACCTACGACACAAGGTGTCTCCTATTAATGCATATTTCTGGGAGCATTTTCGCACGGTGTCCTTTTGAGCATTTGTCAAGTGTTGTGGAGGTTCACCTCTTAGAAGGTACTCTTGTATGTCATCGTACCATTCTATCACGTGTGTTGTACTAACGGATGCAATAGGCATTTCATCAAGAGTGTTTATTATAGGTTCAACACAACTTGTTATAGAGCTAGGCAATGCGTAGAACATTTTGGGTATCATGTTTAAGGCTACTATGGCAAGTGCATCAGGGATAGTGTTTTCATTCCTAGGGACATGTTGTATGTTGGTTTCTACCAGTTGCCTCAACAAATGTTTGGTCAAATCACAATATGGTTGCAAATGCAGAGCTTTGCATGCATAGACCTTGGTGACTTGATTAATGACTAATTGTGAATCCCCTCAAACTACAAGACATGAGATTCCCGAAGTTAACACTTCTTGAAGGCCTCTAAGAAGACCTTCATATTCTACCACGTTATTAGTACGGGGAAATGTTAATCAGTAGGCAAAGGGTTGGACTTCTCCAGAGGGGTATGTTAAAATAGATGTAGCACTTCTTCCTCAGGAGGTTGAAGCTCCATAGAAATAGAGGATTGCCTCATAGTTGTCAGGTACGGTGTCTATACTATTAACATTCTCATCTGGGAATTCAGGGTTTATTGTTGCTTGATTGTGCGTCGGTGAGATGGGTAGTTGCGTGACTATTGCTTAACCTTTTGTGGAAGATTGAGTGACATAGTGCAAGTCAAACTCTGTGATCATCACTTTCCACCTAACTATCCTATTCAACTCATAGATGTTATTAGTGATGGCATGGAGTACATTATCCTTGCAAATGATGTAAACCTGATTACGGAAGAGATAATGCTGCCACTTCTTCAAGGAGAAGATGAGGGTGAGACATGATTTTTCTACATCATTTTATCATTGTTAATAGGTGATTAATGTGTGACTTAGGTAATATACAGGGATTTTGACTCCATCCTCACGTTTTTGACAAAGCATTGATGCAATGGAGGAATCGGAAGTTGCAAGATAGATGTAGAAAGGTTTATTACTTTGTGGAGGATAAACAGTTGGTATTTAAGCCAACTCTTGTTTTATGTTCTCAAATGCTTCCTAGCATTGTTGAGTCCATTGAAAATGCATGTTCTTTTGTAGAAGGTGTTGCATGGGACTCAACTTATCTATCAACCTTTCGATAAAGTGTCTGATGAATTGCAGTCTACCTTGGAGGCCACATAGTTCGATGAGGTTTCTTGGTGGTTGCATATTGGTTATTGCTTTAACCTTATTAGGATCTACCCCTATTCCTATTTTAGAGACTAGGAAACCAAGCATGTTGCCCATTTTGATGCCAAAAACACATTTCTTTGGATTGAGTCTAAGGTCATATTTGAGACAACACTTAAGCACTAAGTCTAGATCTTTTGCATGTTGTTTAGTTGATTTAGATTTGACCGTGATGTCATCAATGTAGTCATTGATAAAATTGAGCATGTAATCACTAAATATGTATGTCATTGCTCGCTGATATGTAGCACCCGAATTTTTAAGACCAAATGGCGTAATCATATAACATAATGTGCTCCAAGGTGTCATAAAAGTTGTCCTAAGTTGATGTTTTGAATTGATTCCTATTTGATTATAGCTTGAAAACCCATCCATAAAGGATAATAGTGCATGCCCAGCAGTCGTGTCAATAAGTTAATCAATGCTAGGTAATGGGAAATCATCCTTTATAGTAGCTACATTAAGATCACGAAAGTTGATGCATATGCATATGATACCGTTCTTCTTAGGAACTGCAACAATGTTTAATACCCAATCAGAATAATCAATGGCCTGGATGAAGTCGGCTTGGTAGAGTTTTGTGATTTTAGCATGGACAGTCATTACTACCTCGGGTCTAATCTTTCATGTTTTTTATTTTACTAGTTGAATTTTTTCATCAAGGATGATATTGTGTTGAAAAATTCGAGGATCTAATCCTGGCATATCAATATACAACCATGCGAACATTTTTATGTTGTATTTTAACACTTGAGTGATGTCACCTATGAGTTGTGAGTCTAGTAAGGCACTTAATTTCAATGTTTTGGCTTCGCCATTGATCGTGGTAATGGGGATTTCAACTATAGGATCTTCAATGATATTGTCAACTTCTAAATCTAGAGTTTTAGCCATGATTTTAGGCCAATCTAATGTTTCTTAAGTGGAGGATATTAGATTGGTATAAGTGGATGGATCTACATCCAAGAATTCTGGGTTGATCACTCTTTCTACCTCCCTGTATGGTCCATTGAGATACAATGTTAAGAGGATATTCTTGATGGCCATGGTGCTCACTCTTGCCAATTTAAAATGGGAGCGAAGTAAGAGACACACCTTTGGTAGGAGAATTACAAAGTGCAAATGAACATAGGGTAATCAAACTATGTACTAACAAAATTAGGAGATGCGGCAATAGTTGTGGTAGTTTAAGGCCATACTAGGCCAATAATGTTTATGTTGACTTGTCATTTGGACTGAGTATATACATCATTTTTAAGTTTTAACTTTTTTGACTTTTAAATTTTTGAGTGGACAATAAGTTCATAGAGATTTTAAAGTTTTATGAATTTTACATGCATTATTACGTATTTCCGTATGTTTATATATATTCATTTATTTTGTTGTTGATTTTTTCTACACTTTTTTTTCTCTTCTTCATAAAATTTTTTTTTTGGAACTCATCTCCAGAGGCTAGAGTAATAAGGAAAATTGGGCAAGCACAAGGCAAGGATAACATAAACAATAACATGTAAACACGGTAGAGTAAAATTAGAATAAAAAGAGGAAATAAAGTAAAAGGAAATAAATTAAATTAAATTAAATTGAGAATATAAGAGATTGGAAAAGGGAGTTTTTGGAGTATTAGGAATCATTTCTATTAGCATGAGTTCTTGGAAATTTGCACAACAGGTGTTAGCATCAGTGTCAGCGTGAGCAAGCATGAAGGAAAAGGGCAGAGGGAAGGCAAGTAGGGACAAGGGAAAGAGGCAGGCAGCCTGGCATTCATGGAGGAGAGTGAAGAGCTTCTCCAAAATCTCTCCCAAGCTAGGATTCTAATGTGGAAGAAGGCCTTCCAAAGGTGAGTTTTTTTCCCCTATGTTTTCCTCCAGTAGCGTTACCTAGGGTAAGATTTTGTGGCTATGATTTTGGGGATTTCTGGACTTACGACATCAACATGAGTGGCGTGAATGTAAATTTGGGATGTGAGTGCCAGGATATGTAGCCTAGCATGAGCTTTTCAGGCATCTTATGGCATGCATTTTGGGGTTTTCACTTTTTGGACTCAAGTCAAGGGCAACGTGAGTTACGAATTTTTGGGTTTTTTGGTTTCCTTGGTGTCTTGGTTTTCTTAGTATTTATGGTTTTCTCAGCATCCTGATTGCAAGGTTTTGGGCTTTCTTGGCATGACTACTAAGGAGGCCAACGTGAGCTCAAGGTTTCTTGGTTCTACCTTCTTGGCAGCATGAGCATCCTACCCTTCCTAGCAGTGTAGACTACAAATTTTTTTTCAATTTTGGAAGGGCAGCATGACTGCAAAAAAAAATTTGAATTTTTGGAGGGTAGGTTGGTGTGAACTGCAAATTTTTGGCCTCATGGCAAGGCAAAGTGAGTTGCGAATTTTCTATTTTTAGCCCTTTGGCAGCATGAGTGTTGGGGGCACAACATGAATGAGGGGACGAAGGCTCAACGTGAGCTACTGGTGGGAAGGCCCAACATGAGCTGCTGGTGGGGAAGGCCCAACGTGAGCTACTACAGTGGCTCCTAGCATGAGCTATCCAAAGATACCCAACGTGAGCTAGAATGTGAACATGTGTGTTGCTACCTAGGATGCCTATTATTTGTTAGTTTCATGTTTATATCATTTATTTGTATTTCCTAGGAAGGATGATTAAACCTTTCTTGAGTAAATGTTTATGTTCCTTGAATTTATTGTGAAATAGATTTTAACATACCTTAGTGAGCATTAGATACACTAAATAGATATTGGTGTTCTTGTCTCATGGAGTGTGATATTTGTTTATGTGATTTTTGATTTTATGTGATGTTGACCTATTGTTAGTACTTGGATTTTTTACTTACCTAATGTTTCGGTTGTATGCAGGGGACCTAAATCTTCTCTCCTCATCATTGAGCTTGTTGGCGTACTTTCTTGGTTTGGCCCCTTTGGGCCAGACACATCTCCATATGACATGCGAATTGAGCCCCATGTGATATGGTTCCATCCTAGCGTTAGTTCATTTTTGTCATTTATCCTGTAAAACTTTAATGTGGTTATATGATCTCACCTAAGTGAACAAATGACTCATGATATCATTGAGATTGTATTACCCAGGCCTACACAAGACATGCTTGCCTTTATCACTGATATCGATGAGGGACTTTTTAGAGTTGAGGGAGGCCCTACTGAGGGTCCTAGATCTACTCATCCCTTGACTCGTGTGTGGGAGCTGCCTACCTGTAGTCATTACAACAACAACAACACACTTTTCTTAGCATTTTTTGTGCATACTTTATTTCACAACCCACCTAGGACAGTATATAAAGTGGATAGGTATGCTTTCTTGAGTCTTACTTTATGTTTTTTATTCCCCTTTTGAATTTTATGTCATCATCCAAATGTAAATGTTGTTTTCCTATGCAGGCCTATTTTAATGAGAATGGAATGTGTGATGACAATTATGGGCTTACTTTAGGGCACACAGTGCTAGAGACATTCATGGCTAGCCCTATTCTTTGTGCCGCGGTACTGGACTAGATAAAAGTAGCTATTGTTGACTACCATAGGCAGTTTTCAAGAGCCTTTGAGCACTACCAAGTGTGCAATTGGTTACATAAGGATTGGTCTTCTAATGGGCCAATTTTTCCTCAAAGGATTGATCCTGCACCCACCTTGCCTACACCAGTCACAGATGGTAAGTAACCGTACTCTAGACTCCATTTTCCTTTTTTGTTGCATCATTTTATGTCATGTTCCTTTTCTAACTTTTCACTCTATGTTTTTCTTTTACAACAGCCATCCCCTTGAAGAAGTTACCATTACAACAAGGTGCACTGAGGCCATGCTTTTTACGAAGTATGAGGAGGTAGAGCAATCAAAAAAATGGTTACAAAAGCAAGCTTCTGATTTGATTATTAGCCACCTCACCTAGGTAGGCTTAATGGACCTATTTATAGCCTTGACTCCTAGCATTCTGATCATTGAAATGGTTACCATTGTTGACTCTTTTAGTGGTGATGCTTCTCGTTTTACCACACGTGTTCAAGGAGTAAAGGTATCATTCCACTCAACCACTAAGTTTCCTTCTAATCTTTTTGGCATTCCCATGAATGGTACCATGGTAGCCATAGATAGAGCAACCAAAGATGGATAGGTCATAAGGGAACTTGAGTAGTGGTTAGGCATGCCTCAAGGCCCTAAGGGATTTGCCATGCGAGAGGATACCCAATCAATGGAGGAGAACTTCCTATATCCTCTCTTTTAGGCACGATCATTCCCAAAATCTATTTCCCAAGGAAGAAACCTTGGGATCGAGTTTGCGCATGTGATACATGCATTTTTAGAGACACGCATGCAATACAATTGGGCACAATTTCTAGGATCTAGCCTTTGTGGGGAGATATCAAGTTATGTTCAAGCATCCATGCAAAATCCCACTTCACATTTGCCTTCTTTACGGGGTATCTACGCAAGTTCGCTGAATTCCTAGTAGTTCATGAGGATAACCACCACATTTTGAGAGACTGTTCACAACTATCCCACCCTTGGATTTTCCATTTTTATAGCACCACTAGATACTAGGACCCACTGGAAGACATTGAGGAGTCGGTATCAGTCACAACTAGGGGTGCATCTAGCTATTCCCATCATTCCCATGATAGCTTGGGTTTGGAACTGCCTAGGCTATGCACATCTATTAAAAGGGATGAACATTTTATTGGTGAGACTATTGGGAAGTCCAAGACACAGGTGAAGAGGAAGGAACGCCCAATGGAGCCAGCTCCAGATGTGATCCCACTAAGAGTAAAGAAGATTCATTTTGTATTGCTAGTGGAGGGTAAGTAGTTTATTTTATTGTTATATATTTATTATTTTTTTGCCTTTTGGTTTATATGTTATTAGATGTACTTATGTGCTATATCATACTAACTCTAAGATTCTGGTGTTATTTCAGAGGAATGTCTGGAGAGGGAAAGAGAGGTCATGGCTTCGATACCTGAGGAGGAAGGAAAAGAAAAGGAAGAAGCAATCGAGGAAGAAGAAATTCATTCCTCCCAAGAGGAGGATGTGATAAGAAACATGGGGACGAAGCTTGCGGAGGCCTTGGATGCACTTAGGCATTCAGGTGATGAAAGAGATGTCCTTGATGGTTTCTTTGATGGATCTTTGCAGCTTGGTGATCTACTCAGGCTAAACAGCGAAGAGCTTCTTGGTATGTCTCCTTTAGCTTAATCCATATTTCATGTGTTTTAATTTTCATGTGTTGTTCTTGATTATCTTGAATATCAGAGGTAGATGCTGAAATTTTTTAGGCACATACACCCTGAGCCGAGGTGTCAAGATCATAGGCCCTAATTGAGGAGACCTCCCTTGCTCATCCCACATTAATTGACCTGTTAAGGCCATGGCCTAAGATGCCTAGAAAAATGGATTTTTTATGGGTATTTTTAATGATGTGATTGCTCACCTACAAGAATCTCATCCAGAACTAGGTATGTGTACATTACATGTCATGCTAAGTGTCTAGTTTTATTTGTGTTTCTTTATGTTCATTGTTGATCATGATTGATTCATGTGTGTGACATTTTCACCTGCAAGCATCAAGATCCAGTGGGATCCTTCTGAAGCTACTCATATTGATTCTCTCCATGAATTTCCAGGGAATATTAAGCAAGTCCCAAGAAATATTTACGATGCAATTTCTGGTTGCATCGTACAGAATGCTAAGTCAGTTTGGACTTTAAGGCATTCAACTGAGTATCTATGGGATGAGGTTCACTCATTGAAGGAGGGACTAGCAAAAGAGAGAGAGGAGAAAAGGGATCTCCAATCCTGTTATGACTTTGCCACTAACATGTTTTTTGGTGATAGCACATGGCGCTCATCCGAAATCATCTACGCACATTACTAGACGATTTTGAATAGCAAAGTGCAGGTGACACGGGACTTAGCAGAAAAAGGAGCACAAATAGATTTTCCAAATAGGAAATGTCAAGATTGGAAATCATTTACTGCCAAAGTACAAAAATTGGGCCAAGACCAAAAGGACCACAAGCATCAGTACAAGAAATGGTTAAAGGAGAAGTCAATTGAACTTCACCGGATGGAGATGTTCATTGATGGGTTAGGTTTGTGATATGCTTATGATAGGTTTGCTAAGTGCACCAAGGTGGAGGGATCTCCTAAGAGAACAATTACCACCACCTTTGGGGAGGCTGTGATAGGCGTGTTCTCTCTTGAGCACCCTACTTGGACCCCAATGGACAAGGGAAAAACACTCGTTGGCATTGATCTTCTCTTGGAGGAGGATTGGGCAAATATGCCTAATAAGAAAATTCTATGGTGTTTGGAGACTAACTTAGGGCCTTACTCACTTGTGAGTCTTTTATTGTGGCATTTATTTTTTGTATGTTTTTATTCTTTTCATTGTTAGTGTTACCATTTTTTTGATTTCTATGTTTATGATTTGCTTTACAAATCTTACCCATTTTGTTTTGTTTTTCCATTTTCTATGTGTAGGGACATGTTAATGATGGAGTTGGCCCTAGTGGAGTAGGAGCGGATGATGAAGAGGATCTTGGGGATCAACCCCCTCCATGACCTTTGCATCAATCAGACTTAGGCCATTAAATGTTTTTTGGATTTTTGGATGTTTGATGGAATGTATAAAGACTGGTGTGATGACTAGGATTCAATTGTGGTATAAAATTATTGCATTCCTTCATTACTTTGATGTTCCATGTATATATATTTTTTGTTATTTTTCATGTTTTTACTATTTTTCTTATTTTCTCAAGTATATTGTGACATATGCATGTAACTAAATGTAACATAGATTTCTAAAATGTAGAGCGAAACGTAAGGTAATTATTTGAAAGAGAAGACAACGAACATGCATGAATCTAAATTGTAACTTGTAACTTGTAAATGAAAGTTCAATGTAAAATGATGGGAGTTTGTGAATCTGTAACTTGTTGACTCTAGTTTAAAGCCATTTTGGGTTGGGTACATCAGTTTAAAGTCATGATGGATTGTTGCATCTGTTGTTAAAGAAAGAAGGATTACCAGTTTTATGCCATAGTTGGCCAAAAGTAGTAATGGATTTAGAAAGTTTTAAAAGGAACCAAACATTTCTAACCATGGCTAGTTTAATGTCATTGCAGACATTTGTTGGCAATATAATGTTATATCGGACTATTGGTAGTTTAATGTCATTTCGAGGATGGTGCTTTAGTTATGTTTGTTCAATTTCTTCTTGATTCCTTGTAGCTTAACATGTGGGGTTGGCCATGTGGGTAAGATCTTATACTCACCTTCCCCTTCATCGGTGATGTCAAAGGGTAGTTCCGACTAAGAGACATTAGTAGGAATGGCACCTATGTTTGTGTTGTCTAGTGTTTCCTCAGTTTTAGTAGGGTTGAGAGTTAACGTTGGGTTTATGTTTTGAAGTATGCTCACGGTTCCTTGCTTAGGATCAACGAACTCAATTTCTGACTCTTGATCTACTCTAGGGTGTGAGGAAGTAGGTGGTACTATTGTATCCCCATATTTGATGATCTCACCACCCTCATAAGGTAGGTGGATCTCTTGATGGATTGGTGAGGATACAACTTTAAGTTGAGCCAGCCAGGGATGTCCTAGGATCAGATCATCAACCACTATGAATTTAGCTAATGTGGGGAATTGGTCCCCGACTATGAAATCCAAGGTAACCATACCTTTCACCCCAACGCAAGAGCCACTGGAGGATTTCAAGAAAGAAGTTTTTGTGGGCTATTTGTTCAGTAAGTCCCAATTTTTCGATGATGGGAAAAGGTATTACATTTGTTGCTACACTGTCATCGACATGCATCCTAGATATCTTGAAATGATTAACTTGTATCATTATGAACATAGGGGTTATAGTAACTTCTCCTATTTTCTCATCTAGCTTAATGTCCTTAGCATGGAACTCTAGGGATGAGGTCTTCAATTCCTGAGGTTGCATGGAAAAGACCACATAAATGGATGGTTCATCTACAGGAAGGTCCTCACTAATGAGGACTGAAGTTAACATATGCACGAGAGCTTCTTCATGTACTGGTGAAGCCATTACTAGATCATACAGGCTTAAAGAAGTATTCTTTTGTTTCAAGGCTTGTGTGACTTGGGTCAACGCACTCACTAGGTATTTCCCATTTGGGGCACCCTTGTCTGTGGAGATTTGGTCCATTTGACCCAACATTCCTATTTCTTGTGGAGGGGTATTTATGTTAGTAGCCAAGGATGCATGGTTTGGGATATGACTCATGACATTATCCTCATTTTGATGACTTGTACTAGGCTCATTAATGGGTGGACCCATGGGAATAGTGTTTAGCGGTTTTGGCTTTGGTGGTCCTAATTTGTGTTGATGGTTTTCTCTTTCTAAGCGCTCTCTTTTTAGTCTATTAACAAGACGTTCTCATAGAGGTCATGGGGGAATGGATGTGGATTGTGTATTAGGGCATTTTGGCACCCGGATCACAAAGGGAATGGGTCAGTTTTCAGATGGTGTGGTTGTTGTTGCAACAGAAGGAGGAACATGGACGAAGAATGGTTTTGATGGTGTGGGGGATGTGTGTATGATGAAAGGGATTTGAAGAGATGTTAGGGTAGGTGTGTTTTCCAAATGCCTGCGAATCACAAAAGGTTTTCACAGGATGTCCTATCTGTTCTCCACATGGATAGTATTAATCACATATGGTGCATCATTGGTATTAAAAGGATCCTTGTATACTCCCATGGATTGGTTTTTTGGTCTTACTGGGTTTGCTTCATCGAATACTATTTCACCCCTATCAATCATGCATTGTATATCCTGTTTTAGAGTGAAACAATAATCAGTCCCATGACCACACCATTGGTGATATTCAAAAAACCTATCCAACCTAAAGCCTTTTGGAATGGGGGGTTTGTTGGCTATTGCTAAGTTTGGGTTCTTGGCCAACTCACAAAATCGATCATGTTTTTAAGAGGACACAGGAGATATTTGTTTGTGCTAAATTAGCCTAGCCTTTAGAAGTTGATCAAGCAATTGTGAAGGCTTCATGGGCAAGGGTGTATATTGAGTGGGGTATTTTCTTTTGAATGTATAGGCATGGCTCATTTTGATGTTCCTATTTGAGGAAGTTTTAGGTGTAGGCATAGGTGTGTTTCTTTCATAGCCTTTTGGGATAGCAGGTTGTTTTCCCTTTTGTCCTAGATGGTTAGGTCAGGTTGCCTTAGCCACTACTGCTACCATTGTCTTGGATTTATCTTTCTTTGTATGTTGACTCCTAAAAGTTGAGTAAGCTGGGTCATTGCTTGTTTTTGTAGCCTCTTCTATGTCTTTAATTTATACAAGTGCTTGGCTCAAGGTACATGGTTTTAAATAGTAAAGCTTCGATTTAATAAAGTCATTCATGGATGTCTTAAGGATGATAAGCAGATACGTTTAAGGAATAGGCTCATGAAGTTCATTTAGGGCTGCACTTCACCTTTGGATAAATTTCTATGCTGGCTCTAATGGCACTTGTTTAATTTGAATTAGGCTATCTAACGTGGCTTCAGGTTTCAGATTATACTTGAAACAGGTGACAAACTGATGCAACATGCCCTCTAGAGAAGATATGGAGCTACAGGGTAAAGCTCAGTACTAGTCTAGGGCTTCTCTAGTTAAGGACATAGCAAACACATGCAGAATTACATGGGGCCACGCCTGAAGAAAAAGGCATTCTATTTGAAATGCTACTAGGTGGGCATTTGGGTCTCTCTCTCCATTGTACTTGGTCAGTTGGGGTAATGAGACTCCCTTTGGCAAGGTTAAGGGTGGAACTGAGGGGTTAATTGGATCATCTTGATAGAAGTCTAGTACCTTGACTTCCTCAGTGTTCACAGTTTTAAAGTGTTTTAGTTCTTCTGCCAATGAGTGCATCATTTTTTTTGTGTCTACCCACTCTTGGGCGGTAGTTAGACCAATGGATTCAGAGGATTGTGGTTGATAAGGGTTCAATTGTTGCATTGTTTGTGGAAAGAGAGGTTGTTGGGCTAATGTTTGTTCCAGTGGGATAGTATTCGGGACTGAGACTACAACTGGTGGAACCCACTGTCCAACCACAGGTTATGAAGTAACACGTTGAACGTGTTGGATTGAAGTAATTAGTGGTGCTCTGTGTATCTGCACTTGAGGTATGTCATAGGTGGATGTGGAAGCTGGTATGACCAATGGCATCCCAATTACTTGAGGTTGAAAGATTGATCTTATGTTAGTTTGGGGAGGGATTTTTTGGGACTATACTTGTGGGGGTACGATGGAAGTGGATGCATCAGAGTGAATATTGAGCATAAAGAAGATGGAAATGGAAGCAGGTACCTCTTGTTGGGAAACTGATGCTTGAGTGTTTGCGGATGAAGTAGGAAGCTTAGTTTCTTCCAGAAAAGAATGGAATAATGGGTTCGTATAGGCATGGGAACTGACGGTGTGGTAGGAATCTCCATGTTCAGATTGGCCTACAAAGTCATCTTCCTCATCTTGAGGCTTTATTAGAGGTAGTTATAAAGCTTGACTTCTTGCCATGAGAAGCTAGGATATGAGCTTATGATGGTTTTTAGATAGTGGGATTATGTCAAATGCTAAAGGGATGAACTCACGACCTCCTTTGTGGATAAATTCATAGTCTCTCTTTGCTTCCCTCTCTACATGATCTATAGGTAAGTTGGCTTGGATCTTGACATAGATGAAGTTATAATGTTTGGGTGTAAGAGTCACATAGGTAGGTTCTTTGCTCTATATCCTAAGTGACTGGCATGTAGGGCCTTGGGGATTTATCTATTCAATAACAGTGATGGGTTCCATAACAGTCATAGTGTTCAAGGTTTCAACCCCAAAGTCCAAGATTGGCATCATTACAGGGTTAATTCGGGAGGATTCCATAATGAACGTGAGTAAAATAAGCTAGAAAATTTGAATGCAAGCAACATGAGAAATTTGAACGTAAACTAAGTGTCAGCACCCACAGCATGACCGACAATGTTAGCACAGCGTGACCAATAGCATCAGCACCCATAGCGTGACCAACAACGGTAGCACAGCATGACCAATGATAGTGTGACCAACAACGTCAACATCCAGAGTGTGAGTAACTACAACATAGCATGACTGACAAAAAAAAGCTACAGCATGTGCAGTACAGTGAACAACTGCAATGTGAGTAACTGCAGTGCAGCGTGACTAATAGGGAGACTGATAGAGATAGGATGGGTAAGTCAATTTGGCATGTGTAAACTGACATAGCTTTAATTAGTACTTAGTTTGTACAACGTTTAGGCAGGTAGCGTGATTAATGTTTTCACAAAAAACAAGTAAGACCCTCCTTCGAGCGTCAATTTACTATATTGAGCTAAATTGTCGACTGGAAGAGAAAAAAAAACAAACATCGAAAGATGGTCGGGCAAACATAGCTGACCCTGCCTTTGCCTGAGGGCAAGTTGGAAAAGAACACGAAGGTAGAGTGCCTTGGATGATTTGAACGCAAATCAACCAAGGACTTCCCCGAGCATAAACTATAGTCTGCATTAGGGTTATCGTAAAAAAATGTAAACAGTGGGCATGAAATGTAAATAGAAATGTATGAAAAAATAGTATTGCAAATAGAACATAAAAAGAACATAAATGGAATGTAAGATAAATGTAAAAAAGAGTAAAAAATATAATTGCTCGTAGAAATGAATTGTATTGTATTATTTAGAAAAGATGTGCACCAGTCAAAGCATAGCTACACGTGTGGATGGCAAGTCAAGCACCAAGCCTTGAGTGATGTGATGTTTTCAGAAGTGCTTGGATGCTAGGAGTCAAGTGTGCTCGAGCGCCCAAGGATTGCTGGTTTGAGTTTCCTAAGCTGTATGTTTTCATAAATGCCCACATCCAAAATTGCCAACCCTTGGTTTATGTGAATTGACAGGGTATTTATAGGGCTGGGTCGGGCTTGGGTGCAGAATTCAGGAATGGGATCAACGGTTGGGAGATTAGAGGAAAGAAGATCTAGTGACACGTGTCGAATGGATAGCTGTATGTGAGTTGGACATGTGTGGGTGAGCTACGTTTTCGACTAGGTGCATTGTATCTTATAACATGTGGCTTACTGAAGCCCATGGAAGCACATACAATTTGGACCATGAGGGCTTGACAAGCCCACAAATGAATATAATGAAATGATAATGTACAACAAGAGAAATTGACTATTGCTCGCTTGAAACTTCTAGATCTTTGAATTGACTACTGTAGGATGTCGATTTGTAGCTATTTTGAGGTATCTTCGCCTGACAAGACTTCCAATGTGAGTTGATTTTGTTGCAGCATGTGTATGCTATGATCACGCTAAAATCATGCTGCAACATGTCCCTAGCATGACTTCAACATGAGTGACTTGAAAGTGATGCATTTCACTCTAGATTTTGGTTTTGAAGCTTGGTTCTTGAGTGAAACTGCTACCTGACTGTGTGTGATATGGAATTTGGGAATTTGGGCTTGAATGTGACTTGTTCTGGATTATTTTGGGTAGGTCATGCTGGGCTCACACTACAGCATGACCTACAGCGTGACCAAAAAAAGACTTGCAATATTTGGGAGGCTGAAGTTTGAGTTTTGTTGATGATGAACTCCGAGGATGACTTGGACATTGAAAATCAGATCACTTTGACTCAGTTTTGGGCCTTTTGGAGTTAGCCACGCTACACTCACGTTGCAGTGTGAACTCTGTGTGAGTGATAGTGTGAGTGTAAAAATGTGTACTTATTTTGCTGAAATTTTAATTTCTGGAGGTTGGAATGGAGGTTGTCGATGCCAAACCTTGAGTTTGATTTTCTTCTTTGAGATCAATTCATTCTGATTTAGTTTGGAGGCTCCAAAAGTTGGTCACACTAGACTTACATGGCCAACATGAGTGTAGCATGAGCTAGAAATTGTGTTGAATTTGGCTCAAAATTTGTAGCTTGAGTTGCCCAGGGTAAGTCAGCATGAGTGACCAAGATAAGTCAACGTGAGTTGCATGACTTAGTCAAATTTTTGCTTCCAAAATTTTGAAAGATCTTGAGTCGTTTCAAAGTGTTAGACCAAAATTAGTCATGTTTCACCACCAACTTACAATGTATTCCCAATCATAACAATTATAAATTTAACATCTTAGGTGGAGGTATAAAATTTCATCCTTGTTAAACCTTTTTCAACCATTGTTCCTTGCATTACCTATTTAAAATCCATTGGTTTCATTACCATTCCTCCCATCTTCCCAAAATTTACATTGGTACAATGTCTCACAACCTATTTCCATGCCCACAATCATACCTTCCCAAGTATTCTGAGTAGTCCTATTATTCCAAGTATCCCTAATGTTCCACTTGAATTAATGCTTTTACTACAAGAATTATCCTCTAGGTTGAAAGTCAATGAGAACCAAACAAAAAAATCTATAGAATTACATGGAGGAATCCTTGAAGTTTCTATTGTTCATATTCTTATTATCCTCATTAGTTCATTGATCTTACTTGCTCAAGTTTACAATGGAGTTTAATTATCACATTTTACTAAATATAATGGGGAATGTGAACCTACTAATAATGTTATTACCTTTTGTAACAAGTGTCTAATTTTGGAAACTTACTCTTGTACCATTCTAAGGAGCTTTTTAAACTTATTAATAAGCAAGGTACTTGAATGATACATGGTTCTTTCTCATGGATCTATTCCTTCCTTCATGAAACTCTTCACAACCTTTATGGAGTGACTCAAATATAAAATCAAGAAAGGTAAAATGCTATAAAACGTATTAGTAATCAAATACACTCCTAATGGATCTAGTCCTAGATACATGTCCAAGTGAAATTTAGTCACAATAAATATCACTCACCTATTAACAAATGATCAGCTATTAAACATTTTTAGGAAGTATTCAAAGATTATATTAAGGGTAAACTAATCTATCCTATGATACTCAGCCTTCATAATACCATCACCTTAGTGAAATATATCAAAGAGGTGGTCATTTAGTGAAATGTCTTAGAATGGGTTATCTTCCACAACAAAGTAAGAAAATCTATGAAAAAAGAAAAGGCTTCATAGAATGCAAAATAAATAGTTACTTGAATAAATCAAACTTCACTAGCATTGTCATCCATCACTAATAATGCTAGGAAAAACTCTTCAAATGAGGGTTAGCAAAGAAGAAAATCCAAATATTAATCTAAATATCATAAGTTTCTGATAACCTACACATAAATCTACATCATGTTGCTAAAAGAAAGGTAAGTAATTCCAACATAGATCTCAAACTAGATAAGAACATAGTTCAAGAGATTGCTAATGCTTGTCACTAATCCCTTAAAATGGATAAAAGGAAACCTTCTTGTCTAAAAGAGGTATAATTCTAACATGTTTTTTTATTATCATGAGGATACATGACATAATATTAATAACTGTAATATTCTCAAAGAAGATGTCAGGTGCTGGTAAAGAAAAAAGAAATCATTTTTAACACAAATTTGAAACCTAGCAACAAAGACATGTAAATATTTGAGGATCCATTAAACACTCACTTGAGAAGGATATCTACCATTTTTGGAGTCTAAAGGTAACCATCCTTAATCCTTATTTTTCATTCAAATAGGATTCTTCCATAATAATTCCCAATCATCTATCAATCAGAATCCACTAAGATCCAAAAAGCCTTTCTTTATGAATCTTTATGTAAAGAATATCAATGCTTCCATGACTCAAATGGTACATAGAACTCTATTTATCATTAACATGAAATCTCATTATGATGATATTTGACACATAAATCCCCCATTCATCTATCCTTCATCTACTTCCAAGAACAGGTTACCTTAGCCTACTCCATCTCATCTTGTTAAGTAGCCTTCTATCTTGTCCTATGTTGTGCCTCTACCATCCCTTCCATCTTCCTCATCTAAGTTACAAGAACCTCCCCTATTTCCTCTTCCTATACTATCCATCAAAATTTGCATAAGGGCATAAAAGGAAAGGAGAAGGACCAAACTAATAAGAAACCATCCTAATAATAGAAAACGAAAGTATCATCTTTGACAACTAGTCAAGTGATTGTTCCAACTATTCCATCTATTGTACCCACTTTTTTCGTTTACTTCAAATCAAAATAGTGTGTTTTAATCATCTTCCATAAGGATTTTAGCGTAAAATACCCCAAATATATTATGAAAAAATACATTCTCAACTCCTAAGGGCCATCGTAAACCATTTGGATTCATAATCCAACATATAATTTTCCATGATCCGAAAAAAACTTTGAAGTAGTAATTTTCCTAAGTGTTGAAGCTGACACAACTCAAAATTTCTCTGAGTGTGATTGATGCTAAATATCAAAGTAATGCTATCATTAGAATGTAAAAGAAGAAATGATGTTAGATGTTGAAAAAATTATTGATACAAGAAATCAAATAGACAAGTTATGTTGAATGTCAAAATTTAGAATCAATGTCAAAAACAAGAATGACATTGAATGTCAAAATTGGAAGGTCTAACTCACCTTTTATTTCAAAAATTTTGACAAGTTACTCTTGACATCTAGTTCAGTTTTAGCAACCCTAAATTAGATTTAACAATTATAATCTTATAAATACAAGCATAAAACATAAGTTCCAGGGTTGGGTCTTTGGATATTTAGGGGGATCATTTTAGATTTGAGAGCACTTGTTAGATTTCAAGAGATTAATAACACAAGAACTTGCTATCATTGTGCACCTACATGCTTCTCAATCATCTTTAATACCTTCTACATCTTTTGTATAACTTCTAGAGAGAATTTTTATGATTTCATGTTAGTTTCTAAAGTTATAATTTTTTTAGCTCCTACATTAGTAATGGAAACCTTACCTAAAACAATCATATTTTAGCTCAAAATTAATTTTGAATCATGTTTACGCCTTCTCCATCCATTAACCAGTCCTTTAGAGGTTTAATTACATCTTCAAATTTGTATTTTCCTATAGACCTAAGATTATTTTATTAGTTCTATTACATCTACATTTTATTCTCTCATATCATTTGTAATTTGGCCCTCCATAGGAGGTGAATACCTTGCATTTTATTTTTTAATCAATACAACATTTACATATGAGATCTCTCTCGACATTGATGCAATATCTCTCTTTTAAACTTGCTTACACACATTTTAAAGTTGGTTAATTTTCTCTCTCATTACATTATTTCCTCATCAAGTCAAAATTATAGAGTTTTCAACATTTTACACTTAGCCATTTTCAACATCAAAAATTCATTCATGTTAAAGCTTTTCTTATGTCAAAACTTCTCTTAAGTTAAAAATATACTTTATTTTTATTTCAATGTTTATAGCTTATTCTGGACTTATTTTTTTTTCCAATAATCCATGATTATTCTTTCTCCCAATTATTTTGCACTCAATCATTTTAACATTAAAAAAATTTCATTTTTTCATCATTCCTCTTCATTCTTGGTTTTTGTGTGGTAGGTTAAGTTTTTATTTAGTTATAGGACTCATATTCCTTTATTTCATATTCATTTATTTACCAAGGGTTATATGAATCCAAAGATCATTTATGATCATGCACACACACTATCTTAAAACTTAGTTCATGGAGGTCTCCTTATAGGAATAAAAAGAATGTCTTTGCAAGAACACTTTTGGCAGTAGAAGGAGGGCCTATAGGATTTATAGTGTCTTAAACTTAAGTTCCTAAAATCCTATAGGTTCTTTCCAACACTTATAATTTTTCTCTCTTTGAGTATTTTTACTTATTTATATTTCTCATTCTCATTTTCACTTGATTCTTATTCCTTTTCCTAAGTTTCTACAAGAGACTCTCTTTGATACCATGATAAGTCAAGGATCCAAATCCTCTTGGGGCTCTCAAATCCATAAGTTGATGGAAATACTAAAAGCTTAGGTATGTATGACATCCATGATGCAACATAACTATAAATTTTCATGTGCAAAAATGGAACTAAGAATTGTGATACCTGAGAATGGGCTATGGAGAATGACTAAATATAAGATAGTTAATGGTTTGGAATCTTTCCTACCTAACCCAAGCCATCCTATTAAGCTCACCTATTTTGAACAACCCACATTGGAAGAATATTTACTCATTAGTAATGAAATATAGGTCATGGAAAGTGGCATTAGGGAACACCTTATAGGAATCTCAACATCAATATTAGTAGCTAGAATTTCTAGTTCCATGATAAACAAAGTAAAGATATCAACACTCATTATGGTGATGAGGAAGGTCCTCCTCATGTTTCTCTTTTGGTAGATCCTTTCCACCCATTAAACACATCCATCACATAGTACATAGACCTTATTATCTTCTCAAACCCTTTTTTAGTAACTAAAACACACAACATTTCTATCTCACTATTCGCTTCAATTAACCTAGCCATCATAATTCCATGAGCAACTAGTATGCCACCTACATACAATCTACTTTTGAAAAACAATGTTATTAATCTATTATTCCATCTTCCATATCCCAATTTAATGTTAAACTCTTTCCAACCAATATCACATTTGCCACAAAGTCAACCAACAAAAGTGTCATAGCCATTTGTTCCACCTATGTAGCATGTCTCCTAGTATACTGCACCTTAAATTTCCATGCTAGCCATTATAACATCCTAACCATTTTTATCCTCTCACAAATCATTTTTGGTAATCCTATAGTTTCATCAATTCTTGGTATTTCATCTAAATTAATGTTCTTTCGCCAAGGCCTCACAGCTAGACTTTAGGCAAATGAAAACCAAACTCAAAAAGCCAAAACACTGCATAGAGGTAGTTCCACCATCCCTATTGCACATCTTCCTTTTGGTCCTATTAATCCTTTAGTTATCCCCACTTAAGTTTCCATAGGCACATCATTGCCAAATTTTACTAAGTATAATAGAGAATCTAATCCTACGAACCATGACATTACCTTATGTAATGAATGCATGCTACTTGCTAATTACCCTCATTCCATCCTTAGAGTCATTTTCAACTCCTTGACTAATGAAGTACTTGAATGGTATAGATTACTCCTCCATGGATCTATCATCACCTTGGAGCAACTACTTACTACCTTTGTGGAGAAGTTCAAGTACAATATTATTAAGGGTGGTACTTTTCAAAAGATCCTAGTAATTAAATAGAATCTCAATGAATATATTTCTAGGTTCATTTCTAGGTGGATATCAGTGACCATGGAGCTTATACATCAATTTCCTGATGATAAACTTCTAGACATTTTTAAATGGGTTTTCAATGATTATATTAGATAGAAGTTAATTTATCCTAGGTCACTTAGCCTCCATGATGCAATCATTTTCACTAAATACATTAAAGAGGTAACTTTTCAACATAATGATTTAAAGCAGATTAACCTCAAGAACAAAGTAAACAAAGTAGCAAGTAAAGATAAGTTTTCTCAAAACACTTATTAGATAGTGACTTTGGTGAACCAAATTATAGTAGGTTTATCATCAAATAGTGAAGGTAATTATCAAAGAAAAAACATGAGCATCAATCCAATGTACAACCATGCTAGGAAAAATACATTCAATAATGGTGAGCAACTAGGAAGATTAGTGAAAGACTAGTCTAAGTACCATAAATTTTTAATAACGTACACTCAACTATACAACATACTACTAAGGGATGGATATATAATACCTAATATGGTTTCAAAATAAATGATGGCATGATTCAAAAGACTTTAAACCTTCATAATTGATCCATCCCAACATGTGGAGGGAGATCCACTAGTTCCTAAGTGATATAATTCCTATAAGATTTTTTATTATGATGAGGCACCAAGCCATAATATGGAGGAATGTAACACACTTAAAGATGATTCTTAGGTATTTATAGAAAAAGGAGTAATCATGTTCAATGATGCTATTCAATTTAGTAACCAAAAAATTTAAATTTATTAAGATCCTCTAAATACCCATTCATGAAGAATTTTAGCCTTGCACATTGAACCCACAGAAAATCATCCATGAGCTCTCTTTATTGTCTAAATGGATTCTTCCTATTAAGAGTCTTCATTTTCCTCTCATTTTATCCCACCAAGACCTAAGAAGCCTACTATAATCAATCTTTTTTAGAATGATTCCAACACCCCTCCTCTCCAAAATGTATGATGGGCTCCATTACTCATTGTAATGACACCTTGTTATGATGAAGTTTCTATGCCATCCTAGCCTACTTTCTCTTATCCTTCCTCTCCCTCATGGAACATAATTTTGACACCTAGTCACCTTGTGATGAGTGGCAAGGTACCCCTTCACTTAACCATATGAATATGAGCATGGCACGCGTGATTCGGTTGAACTCCAAGGACTAACTACTTACACACCTTAATGGAACACCCAGGGTTAATCAATCATTATCTTCCCAAACTTACTTGTATGATCATGGTTGTATGGTTAATTAAGCTTGAGGTACATGATTTTTATAGCTTTTGAGTTTTTTATGTCTTCTGCTAATAAAGTAAAGAGAGAGAAAACTAAGCGACTAACTTACATTAACTATTCATTAACTAATTTGAACTGTTCCTAACACCAGTATCCATTCTTGCTTGTCATACACATCTTGAACCAGTGTAATGCTACTGGGATTACCAAACGCTAATCGTTACTGGGTTACCAAGCACTGCATGCATGCTTGAAGCGGTTGTTCTGAGTGTATTTAACTAATGGAGTTAAGGGTTGAGAGAGATATTAGTTAACTAGGAAATAATTAAACAACAATTAATTACTAATTAGCTTAATTTGTATGCTACAAGGTTTATCACAAAGTTCGTCTTTATTACCATTTACAAAATTGTGCTCAGGTACAAATTGCTCGAATAAAGATCTGTTCACTGTATGACTCCTACTGCAGCCACAAAGAAATAATTCTGACTCTAGAATAAAAAAATTGAAAGAGTTTGACTAAGGGTCTAAATCTCTAATCGTGGGAACCAAGGATTCCGCCTCTTATTTATAGAAGATGAGGCAAGATGCGATATTGTGTGGTGGCTGTGATATCACGGATGTGATATTGCGGGTGTGATATCGTGGTTCATGATACCCCCATGACTAAATGAAAACTCGTCCTCGAGTTCCTTACAAAATATTATGAAGGTATGGGATTATTGACTTGAATTACATAATGGTGAATGGGACTACATGTGAACAAATCGACATTATAATACATTCAACATTAGTGTTCATAATTACAAGAGTGAGCACTAATTGACATCCAGCCTTATTTGGTAGCCGAGAGAGAAGAGAGAGAGAGAGAGAAGCAAACGATGTGTTGCTAGTAATGCCAAGATTGCATCTTCCATTATCCATCCATAGCTATGCCATTAATCATGTTCCTTATACAACTGTTCCAACACTAGTCCATCTCGAGTGTTTCCTCTAGATCTAGTCTATTGCTATATGATGGGCATCTACACACCCAACATAGTCACATATGAGCAAGGATAAGTAAATCACAATATGGTTGATACCTTGTTTTAGTGTAAGGTCCATTGGATAAGTTGTGATATGGCTAATATGGATCTAGAGATATAACACTAGTGACTACCGAAGGTATAGGGGTAGGAAAAATTGGAAAATTGAAAAAATTGGACCAAGGCCCCCATGACTGAGAGTGATCCTCTAGTAGTGAGATAATGGAAAAAGATAAGGAATGAGAAAGATGGAGAACAAGAAACAACAGCAATGTCGATGAAATGGATGTCTAAGATGGAGGTGAAACAAAAATGTGGATTACAGAAATGTTTAAGAAAAAGAAGTTAACTAATGCATCTAGTAGGAATGCCAGTGGGTCCTCCCCAAAGCAGGCTCATGCCTTCGATGCATTGACAATCCCACATTCAAAGAGTCCGTAGGCTCTGGGAATGTCAATTGGAAGCAACAGTTAAAGACTTAACCACAAGAATTTACTAAAGAGAAAACAATGAATCAAACAAGATATAGACTACTGATACAACCATCAATGAAGTGGAAAATGGAGAAAGAATGATGGGAAGGAGAGAATGGAATGGAGTCTCAAGAATAAGGTGGTGTACAACCCCTTTTGTATGTATGGTTAATGTGACTGAGTAGATCTCATTCCAAATCTAGCCTTAAACAATCCACATCCAGTGACTTTGCATTAATACACTTGCCAATCCATCCACTCGAAGTAATAAGGATGCTTCCACCAAAGAGTCAACACCATTTCGAAGGAGAAGTAGGAAGCAAGGAAAAAGGGCCTTAGTTAGAGAAAACATGTTGGTTTACTTCCTTAACTAGTGCATGTAGCCTAGATGATTATTTTGTTTAAGGGGTATGCTTTGAATTCCCACTATTTTTTTTTCGTGAGAACCACACCATGCAAAGATGTGTTTTTATTTTTATTTGCTCAGCTTCCCATTAATGGAGCCATGTCAGAATGGTAAAAAGAATCAAGAAGAAAACATCCAATCACCCAAGAGAATAACTAGCAGAAAATGCATCAAATCCCTTTGAAGTCACACCCTTTTCAATCCTTGAGTCCTTCCTTAGTTTGAGAAATGCCCAATCACTAATTCATTAAAAGTTTTATTATTAAAGTAGGATATTGTACAATTCCAAGACAAGAGAGATCATAGAAATTTATGGATGCATGGAAACATGGATTCATTGCCTATCATATCATAAGAACCATACCTTAGTATCAACATTATAACTCAAAGGTAAAAATCAAACATTAGCAACCAATAGAATACAGTTCATACCATCATCATGAACACTTATTAGATGACAAATCTAACAAAAAAAAACAACAATCAACCAAAAACAAAATACAAATACAAATAAAAATTTACACAAGGAAGTTAAAAAATATAACCATGGTGCAAAACAAAAACATGAAAAATAAAAGAAAATTGTAAAACAAAAAAAATGTAAAAAAAAAACTTAAAAAAAGGAACTGAGGGCCTCAAATGATTAGCATAGGTGGCCATATCCCCCATGATTGAGTTGGAAGGAGAAGATCCAAAATAGCAAGCATGGTTTTCCTTTTGCAGAGGTATGATGTGCATTGGCCATTCTAATTTCATGGAAGGGTTTGGTTTGTTGCACATTGACTAATATTCTTTTATCAGGGCTCTCAGGTTTGCATATGGTCATGGCCCCTGAAGAAAATGTTGCATAAATGATTTAAGGTCCTTCCCACAGTGTTTGAAATTTTGTGTGTTGTGGCACATGTGTGGGATTCTAGTAAAAAACCTTATCTCCTAGTTGGTACTTAACCTTTCAAATTTTCAAGTCATGACATTGCTTATTATACACCTTATGCAACTCATTTGATGACAGGGCAAGTAATTAGTTTTTGTCTAGCATGCTTAAAGTTTCCAACCTTTGTTTTTTGTGCTAGATCTAGATGAAGGTTGAGGTCACAAGCTATTGATAGTGTACAGAGCTCAGTTTGAATCAAAAGCATTGGAAGCTTTCCATACACTAACTCATAAGGAGAGTAGCCTATAGGGAGTTTGCAAGTGGAGTGGTATGCCCAAAGTGCATCGTTCAATTTAGTGCTCCAATATCACCTATACTTGCTAATTGTTCTAGTCAATATTTTAGTGATCTCCTTGTTGGTGATCTCATCTTGTCGGTTAGCTTGGGGGTGGTAAGGTGTAGTCAATTTATGTTCAACCCCTAAGCATTGCATTAGCTTTCAAAAAGTTGCATTTGTGAAGTGAGTTCCATTATCTGAAATGAGTGCATGTGGCACACCAAGCCTATTTACGATTTCTTGTTGCACAAATCATGTAGCTGTGGATGATGTGCAATCCTTAACAGTAGCTTCTTCAGCCCATTTTGTCAAATAGTCTATGGCAACAAGAATGTAAGTTTTTCCATTGGACATTGGTGTCATGGGCCACATAAAGTCTATTTGCCAAATGTCAAAGGGTTCTAATGGTTGAATTCATTGTTGTGGATCCTCCATTTTAGCAATCATTCCACCATCACGTTGATAATGCTCAAAAGATCAAACAAATTGATGGGCATCCCAAATTAATGTTGGCCATTAATATCCTACAAGTAAGATCTTAACAGCCATTCATCTCCCTACATAGTGACCCCCACAAGGGCCCTCATGAGCATCTTGAAGAACTCTCAGTTGGTCTACCTTGAGTACACACCATCGAATCAAGCCATTAGAACACACTTTATATGATTGCCCATTGATCCTCATGAAGTACTTGGCTCTATGAAGAAATTATTGTTTCTTCCTATGGTCCAGCTCTTATGTTTTTTTTTGAGTAAGGAGATGCATAAGAATATCACTATACCAATTTTTTTTCATGGGTTGGTTATTCACTACACTGGCAAAGAGGGCTTCATCAGGAAAGTGATTAGACATTACATATTCATCCTCTTTGTTGTCCCAATGCAACTAAGATAAATGATCTGCAACTATGTTCTCAGTGCCTTTTTGATCAACCATCATTAGATTAAACTCTTGTAGGATTACCAACCATTGTATAATACAAGGGCTAACTATTAGCTTATTCATAAGGAACCTGATTGCACTATGATCCATGTGGATAAACACTTTATAACCTAACACATAGTGCCTAAACTTATCTAGTGCAAACACTACAACCATTAGTTCTTTCTCTATAGTTGTGTAGTTAAGTTGTGCATCGACGATACTCCTACTTGCATAGTGGATTTTAGTCACCTAACTATTTAAGTATGGCTCCTAAGGTGTAATTGGATGTGTCATTCATGATGTGGAATGGTCGAGACTAGTCAGGAGCTTGTAGAATGGGAGTTTCTACCAAATTTTATTTTAGGGTTTGGAATGCATGTTCGCATTCCCTGTTCCACTCAAAAGGTATTTCCTTTTTGGTTAGTTCTACCAATGGTTTGGTATTCTTGGATAAGTTCTCAAGGAATCTCCTATAATAGCCAGTGTATCCAAGGAATGATCAAATATCTTTAACAGTTTTAGGTTGATGGGTGATTCCTTGGATGACCCTAACTTTATCGAGGTCTACCTCTATTCTTGCATGTAAAAACTTATTTCCAAGTACTATGCCCTCTTGGACCATAAAATGGCATTTTTTCCAGTTGAGCCTTAGATTGGTTTCTACACATCTTTTTAGCAGTTTCTCTAATCAGTCCAAGGCTTGATCAAAACTTGTTCCATAGGTGAAGAATTCATCCATGAAGAATTCTACTCCATTTCCAATCTGCTATTAGAATATGATTAGAACTAGGCATTAAAACATTGCAGGGGTATTACACAAGCCAAAAAACATTTTTTTATATGCAAACATTCTCCAAGGACTGTTGAACATTGTCTTCGCTTGGTCTTCTAGGCCTATCAGTATTTGGTTGTACCCACTATAACCATCTGAGAAACTATAATAACGATGCCCTACTATGGTGTCTAAGACTTGGTCAATGAATGACAATGGAAAGCGATCCTTAAATGTTGCCATGTTCAGCAACCTAAAATCTATGCACACCCTCCATTTACCTCACTTTTTAGGTATGATTACCAGAGGGCTAACCCATTCACTATCAGCAATGGGATATATGAACCCAGCCTTAAGAAGCTATTCTAAATCTTCTTTTTCCACTTTCGTTAGTTTTGGGTTCAATCACCTCTATGGTTTTTTTCAAGGTTTCATGGAGGGATCAGTGTAAATCCTATGCTGGCATATCCTAGGATCTAGTCCAGTTATTTTAGGATATGACCAGGCAAAGGCTTTTGATGACTTGTTTATTACTTCCAGCAGTATTCCTTTTTGTTTGGAAGCAAGTTTTGTGTTAATGATTACTAGTTTTCCATTTTTAAGGGTCATATATTCTAGATTGATGGGTAATGGTTTCAATTCCAGGGGATCTTGTTTAAATTTTTTAGGAATTTTCAGCTTCCCCTAATTGATGTTTTCAAGATTAAGGTTTGGAAGTTGGCAGCGGACTTGTCCTAGTGCATCTGTGCTTTTGATGTAAGTGCAAGTTATTCCCTTAGTTAGTTCCATGCACATGAGTGAGTTGCTCTCTTGATCAATTATTAGCCACTGGGTGTCTTCTTGTCATGTGGCTACTACATATAGGTACTTTTATATATTAATATCTTGTGCACACTGGTTGCATGTAGGTAATGCTAAACTTTGTAGAACCCATGATCTCTGCATGCAATTGCACCCTATATCACTATATGAAATGCATGGAACCTTCTTCTTCTCGATCTTTCCAAAAGTGTTTTCATTGGATATTTCCAGGGAAAGATCGTAAATTCCTAGGCATGCATCTATAGTACTTAGCCCTGTCCTTCCCATGATGATTGGGAAGTCCCCTTTGCTGTTATTCACTTGTATCACTAGGAAATCGGCTGGGTATGACCACCCACACACAGTGGTGATGATGTCCTCCACTAGTCCCAAGGGAAAAGTGATGGATTGGTTAGCTAGCTCTAAGCAAATATTTCTCTTCTTCAATGGAGGCAGGTTCTAGGCCTTATAAATTTCTTGCGATATTAAGTTGACTCCGGAACCTAGATCTAGAAGAGCTTTACATGGATCATTCCTAGCAATTTGAAGATAGATTAGAGGGCTTCTAGTGTGATAGAATTTCCTGGGAAGGTAGCCAACTTTGATCCAGTCAGTAACGACATGTGTTAACATAACCATATGTGTTGAGCTCAATATTTGGTTTGAACAAAGCTCTAAAGCTTTATTTGATGGGGAGGCATTCTGAGGTTCAACTAATTGTGATGGTAAGGTCTTGGTTGGATTTTTGGGTCCAAAGAAACATCTTTTCTTCATATGGTTGTCAGATCCAACAGTGGATTAAGGATTTACAGCCCTTGTTGCATTGCATTGCTGCGGTTGAGTAGGGAGTTCCCCTTGCATTTCTAGAGTAGGTGGTAATGGAGTCATTGGTGTGAGAGCTGTAGATGGATTTGGAGAATGGTGCATTTTTGGGTTATCTTCCTTTGGAGAAGGAGTTCTAAAATATTCATGGGCTTGGTAGTGATGTTGTGGTGACACGTGGCTAACAGAGTCATGTGGAGAGATTGGATGCTACATGTAGTAGCCATATGGATCAGGTTGCCGATATGGGTATTTTTGCCTTGGTGGTGGCATCCCCCATGACTATGGGTATTTCCACCATTGATGTTGCTCAATGAGTTGTGGTGGAGTTCTACTTAGATAATACATTGAAGGTTGGTGGAATGTTATGGGTCCATTTACCCTTCAAAGATGTATGATATATCTCCTATCACAAGTCCCTTTGATGTTGTGCTACTGTGGAATGATAGTCTCTTGCATATAAAAGTGGCATGTCAATTCATGATAGAGCATGAAGGAGCATGTTGGGAACTAATCAGTCTAGGGGCAACACTATGTTACCCTCCAAGTCTCTCCAACATAGTCATTCATCTTGGTGGTGGATAAAGGTGAAATTGAGCACATACTCATCAAGATGAGTATATAGCACACAGAATTGTTGAGGAACTGATAGATCTTGGTTATGCGTATTATGCTATTGGATACCTATTGTATTAGTCCTAGGCAGTGAAGTGCTCTTATGCAAAGAAGAAGACATTTTTTTTCATTTGGTGTGCAATGTACCATTGTTTTATCTTTTTTGATTGACCCTAAGAGTTCATTCTAATACTCTAATGATATGAGTGATTTCTTATGTTCTATGTAGTGCACAAACAACTAAGTCCCCAGCAAGGGTACCAATGATGAGTGGAAAGGTACCCCTTGACTCAACCATACAAATGCGAGTGTAGCACGTGTGATCTAGTCAAACTCCAAGGACTAAGTGCTTACACGCCTTAATGGAACACCTAGGGTTAATCAATCATTATCTTCCCAAACTTACTTGTATTGTCATAGTTGTATGGTTAAGTAAGCTTGAGGTACATGATTTTTATAACTTTTGAGTTTCTTATGTCTTCTGCTAATGAAGTAAAGGGAGAAAAAACTAAGTGACTAACTTACATTAACTATTCATTTACTATACTGACCTAAATTGTCGATGTAAGGCTGGAAGGGAACAGACATCAAAACATCATCAGGTAGGCACAGCTGACCCTACCTTCACCTGAGGGCAAGTTGGAAAAGGGAGCGAAGGCCGAGTGCCTTGGATGATCTACACACAAATCAACCAAGGCCTTCCCCAAGCATAAACTATGGATTGCGCTAGGGTTATCATAACTAATGTCTTAAAATGTGAATAGTGCACATAAAATGTAAACAGAAATATATGCAATGTATTGCAAATCGATCATAAATAGGAAATGTAAGTAGAATGTAAGCAAAACATAAAAAGAATGTAAACTAAACATAAAATAGAGTAAACAGAAACAATGGTTGGCAAAACGAACTATATTATATTTCTTAGAAAATATGTGCACCAGTCAAAGCGTAGTTGCACGTGCATGGAAAAATGTGTTGAATTTGGCTCGAAATTTGCAGCGTGAGTTGCCCAGGATAAGCCAGCTGAGTGATCAAGGTAAGCCAGCGTGAGTTTCATGCCGTAGTCAAATTATTGCCTCCCGAATGCTGGAAAGAGCTTGATTCATTCTTGAAGTGCTAGGCCAAAATTAGTGGTGTTTCATTGGCCCCTCTTTGTTGACATCTAGAGGAATCCACCTGAGAGGCATCAACAAAGAAGTGCAAAACACCATGAAGAAACTAGTACCAAGCATTATCCGTTGACCCTTGGCCATATGTCATCGCAATGTGTTCAAAAGTACATGGGATTGGGATTGGGGGAATGCAGTTCAAGATGCAAGGTGATTGGTTGTAACTAGGGGAAATCGGGAGTTGATCAAGGACTATAATTGTTGTTGGGATTAAGAGGGATAAGAATGCTCTCACGTGGACAAGTTATATCTTTGATCTTTGTCAATAGCCAACATTCAACAGACTTGGAGCCAAGACATAGGAGGTGCATTCTCTAGAGAAACGAGACTCTTAAAGAGTGTTTACGGAGCCTGTTGTAAATAGCCAAAGCCACATGATGAAGTGCAACATGGTCTCTTTGAGACATGAGTGTAACTATTTTTTCAAAAAAATTGCCTTCTCACCTGGGGCTTATATGAGAATGGTCAATAGTCTTTTGTTTATGATATCAACAGGGTCATGAAGACCTTTTCCATGCATTTTTCTCTTTGATCCTTTTTTTCTTTTCTTTTTTCACTTTTTTTTGTTTTGTTTTGTTTTTATTTTTTTTTTGTTCTTTTCTTTTATTTTTCTTTTCCTCTTTGGTATTTTTGAAAGAGCTTGATTTTTGTGCCATGCTTGTGTTTGACCGCTTGCATTTTGCATCATGTACTGTGTACTATATTTTTCCTTGCCACTACTTAGAGAGTCACAGTGTACAATAGTGTATCAAGAGTTTTGAACTGAGTGGAATGTATCTAGGGGTGTATTTGAATAGGAAAATTGGGACATGATGGGGAAATAGGGGGTGTATCGGAAGTTGAGAATGTACTTATGAATGGATTGATTAACCTAGTTACATGCATCAGGAGGAATGTGATACCTTGTCCTCATGATGAACTGCATCTATGCATGAACGCCTCAGGAGTGTCATCCTGCAAACACAACTCCAAGAAGATAAGAAAAAACACAAATGAAATGGTTAACTAAGCACTTTAAACAAGGAGATGGAGCCACCACATGTAATTTTCAATGCAGACAGAATCATGAACAGTATTAGCCTAGTCAAGGCCCATGATACGAATCATGTAGCAAGTCTTTGTGGAACATGAACATGAATAGCCAATCGCAGCAACACATATTTTCAAGTTTTTCCTGGTCATTAATGATGTCATCAGTTTATAGTCTTAGCAGACTGTTGTGGGTTAGTTTTATGTCATAACCCTTTGGACGACAGTAGTTTAGCATTGTAGCGGATGGTGCATTCCTTGTTTATAGCCATAGAAGATTGTGAAGAGGCAAGCTAGTTTATAGTCTTAGTGGATTCTAGGTGCTAGTTTCACGTCATGGAGGGCAGATGTGGTAGTTTAGCATCATACCAAACAGAGCTTTGTAGTATCAATTTTAAGTCATTATGCTAGGATTGCTCTGTGGTATCAGTTTTAGGTCATGATGCCAGGACTGTTTTGTGTCAGTTTATAGTCATAGCAGACTATCTGTGCTTACCTTGCTTGTGTAAGGTGTGATGCTGCATGCATGGTCATGCTATGTGTCTACGAGATCCTACAAAAATCAACTTAGAAAGAAAACAACATCAAGAGACACCTGTTGTACATAGAGTTGAAATGTATGAATGAAAGAAAATCAATGCAAAAGGTGATAGTTTTAGGTCATTCTGGGTCGTATGCTAGTTTAAGGCCTTTTCAGGCCCTTATTAGTTTAACGTCATTTCAGATGTGGGATAGTTTAACGTCATTTCAAATAGAGGTTGTGAAGGGCTATTGGGTGGATGGGGCATTGTTAGCATGTATGATGGTCTCCCTCCCTTTTGTGGAGGAAGTGGAGTTCTTGGTGGATGGGATATGACACTACGCATGACCTAGCTAGCCAGGGGTGTCGTAGGATCATGTTGTAGTCTAGCATCTTGTT
The DNA here is from genome assembly GCA_015680685.1 of Gnetum montanum. Taxonomy (NCBI): domain Eukaryota; kingdom Viridiplantae; phylum Streptophyta; class Gnetopsida; order Gnetales; family Gnetaceae; genus Gnetum; species Gnetum montanum. The sequence goes on along the minus strand of MNCI01016273.1, from coordinate 1,505,024 downwards.
GATGACTATAAAGTTTGTAAACATTGGGTGCTGGTCTCCTATCAGGAAGGTGATGTGGATTGTGCCTTTAATGGCTATGTGTGCTCCATCAAAGGAGTTTAGAGAGTTAATTTTGGTTGGTTGAATGTTGTGTGTTAGGCCTAGTCATTCGAAGACAGAGTGTGCAACAACGTTTTCTACTGCTCCATCATCGATGTGTACTTTGCATATTATGTATTTTCTAATGCTTACACTAATGTTCAACGGTGCATGTGTGACCTCCCCTTGTTTGGGGTCGATCTTGACATCATTGTTGCGGAAGGTTAGAGTCATTGTGTTTGTATCTTGTGGTACAGGGGATGTAATGGCTCCACGAATAGCATCTTTAGTTGGAGACATGTTTTCTGTAGTAGGGATGGAGGTGAGCACATGTGCTAGTTCTTGGCAATGATTTGATGATGTTAAGATGAGGTCGAGCAAGGTAGGCATTACATTCTTATGTTTAAATGTATTTTTTGTATGAGATAATACATCTACGAGGTCATCGTTTACGTTTTTCATGGTGGGAGCCTCCTCTATTGTGTGAGCCGTAATGTAGAGCTCTTATGAAGGGGAAATGCATAAGGGTTGTTTTTTAGTGGCCCTAGGGGTAGAGATAGGGTTGGTTTGTGGTTTAGGCATTGTTGACTTAGTTTTCCACTACTTGTATGTGGCCAAGTTGCTGGAACTTGGACTTGGTGTGGATGTCATCGGAGCAACTTGGATGTCATCATGATGGATGGTGGCTGGTAGTTTAATGTCATACCATATGGGTAGTTAGATGTTGCCCTTATGATGAAGGGTCTCTTGTTTCGGGAAGTCGTTGAAGGTACAAGACTACTAGGTTGCACTGTGTTGAGCAATCCTTTCTTTGCCATTCTTTGTAAATCATTTTGCAAAGTTTGACAAGTGTTTGTGTCATGTCCAGGAATTTGGTGGTAGTGGTAGTATGCACTTAAGTCAAAATGTTGTGGGACACATGCGTTGTATGTTGTAGTGGGGTGACTTTCCAATTCACAAAGTTTCTGGTTGTGTATGTAGGCATCATCTAACATGTGTTTACATTGGACCAAACCAATGTTGAGGAGCTATTCTAGCAATTAGAAAGGTTTTCCCAATAAGGGTATGTGTTTGTGTTGGGTGCACTCATGTCTAGTAGTGGCTTGTGTGGTGGTGTCAAACCTAGAGTTGGTGGCTTGGGGTGTTGAGGTCATGGGCCTGTTGGTTGCATGTGTTGGCATGGTGATTTTTGTCATTGTTGTGTTTGATGTTGCTTGTGTATCTTGCTCTATTTGTGTTGTTTGTGTTGGTTGTAGTTGTTTCATTTGTTGTTGTGCATGTTGTTGTTTTTTGTGTTGGCTCCTGTAGGCCAAGTAGGATGGGTCATTGCTTGCTCTTACTGCCTCTTTGATGCTCTTTACTTGGTTAAAGGCCTGGGTAAGAGACTTTGGGGCTTGGTAGAGTAGTTTGGACTTGATGAAGACATTGACTACTTCTTTGAAGATTGCCAAGAGATGTGTCTCTGCGATCGGCTCATGCATTTCATTGGTTGTGGCACTCCATCATTGGAGGAAGGGTAGTATGGGCTCCAGCGGTCCTTTTCTGACACATAGGAGCTTGTCAATTGTAACTTTAGGTCTAATGTTGTATCTAAAGCATGTCACAAACTGGTGTATAAGGTCCTCAAGGAATGCGATGGAAGCTCAGGGTAGGGCATGGTACTAGTCTAAAGCTTTGCCAGTGAGCAACAGGGGAAAGAGGTGTAGAATGACATGTGGCTAGGAGTGCAATGTGATGGATTCTATGTGGAATGTGATGATATGTGCATTTGGATCACTATGAACATTTTATTTTGTCAAATGTGGCAACAAACTGCCCATAGGTAGTGTAAGGGATGGAACCATAGGATAGATCAGATCATCATGGCAAAAGTCCACCACCTTCGGTGTATCTAAGGAGGCAACCTTAAGCTGGTTGATTTCCTTGGTCAAAGTCTGGATGAGTTAGGACACTTGTTTCCAACTCATAGATTCACCAACCAGTTGTGTTGACTGGACTCGTGTAGGTTGTGCGGTGAAGGGTTGGATCACCGATTGTGGGATTTGTGATTTTAATGTCATGGAAGATGGTTGTTGGTAATTTAACATCATACCAAATGTGTGTTAGCAGTTTAAGGTCGTGCTAGGCCATGGATAGTTTAACATCATCCTGGATGGATGATGAGTAGGTGCCTGAGGCACTAGTGAAATAGGCATGGCACATGTGGTGCCTACGTAAATGTTGGGTTGAGGTTGGGGATGTTGGGGTATTACCCTAGCGTAGGCATAAGTTACTTGTGTTGCTTGGGGCTAGGCCCTATTGTATGTATAAGGTGTTTGGATTGTTTGGGGTTGGGCCCCAGTGTGCATAGACTATGAAGCGAATGCCTTAGGTGTGTGCTCCAAGTGCTCTGATTTTTGTGAGGAAGCAAGGCCCCAAGGGTTGTTGGGTTTGGGCAATGTCGCAAACTCATACTCGTACTCGGATGGAGATCTCGGGTAAGAGGAAGTCATCCCGGAATCGTTATGTTGTGTGTATTATATGTATTGGACAAGGTGATCCATGTTGGTGGCAGTCAGTACTTAGACCGACTTGAAGTTAGGTGCGAATTACGGTGAATTCGGCTTTGAAACGGATGCATTTTATGTGTTTTGTTGAAAAAACACTGTAGCGGCACTGTAGCAGTACTATAGTGCTACTGTAGTAGCATGCAACGTGAATACTATAGCAACCTGACTACTGTAGCAGCGTGAGTACTGTAGCGTGAGTGTGAGTTTCAACACTTGGTTTGCACAGTGTTTGAACAAGTAGCATGATTAGGGTTTTGATTAAATGATAAACATGTTCAGCCCTCCTTCTAGCACCATTTTATTGTACTAACCTAAATCGTCAGTCTAAAGCTAGAAGGAAAAATAGACACTGAAAGATCGTTGGACAGGCACAGATGACCCTGCCTTCGCCCAAGAGAAAGCTAGAAAAGGGAACGAAGGCAGAGTGCCTTGGATGGTTTGCACACAAATCAACTAAGGACTTCCCTGAGCATAAACTATGTCTTATGCTAGGGTTATCGTAACTGATATCTTAAAATGTGAATAGTGTGCATAAAATGTAAACAAAAATATATGCAGTGTATTGCAAACCGAATGTAAATAGGAAATGTAAGTAGAATGTAAGCAGAACATAAATAGAACATAAACTAAACATAAAATAGAGTAAACAAGAACAATTTTTGGCAAAACAAAAAGATGTGCACCAGTTAAAGCATAGTTGCATGTGTGTGGAAAAATGTGTTGAATTTGGCTCGAAATTTTCAGCGTTAGTTGCCTAGGATAAGCCAGCATGAGTGATCAAGGTAAGCCAATGTGAGTTGCATGCCATAGTTAAATATTTGCCTCCCGAATGCTGGAAAGGGCTTGAGTTGTTCTCAAAGTACAAGGCTGAAATTAGTGGTGTTTCAGGTGCCAATGATGAGTGGAAAGGTACCCCTTCACTCAACCATATGAATACAAGTGTAGCATGTGCAATCTAGTCAAACTCGAAGGACTAAGTGCTTACATGCCTTAGTGGAACACCCAGGGTTAATCAATCATTGTCTTCCCAAACTTACTTATATTGTCACGATTGTATGGTTAAGTAAGCTTGAGGTACATGATTTTTATAGCTATTGAGTTTTTTATGTCTTCTGCTAATAAAGTAAAGGGAGAGAAAACTAAGTGACTAGCTTACATTAACTACTCATTCACTGATTTGAACTTTTCCTAACACTAGTATCCATTCCCACTTGTCGTACACATCCTGAACTAGTGTAACACTACTAGGATTACCAAATGCTAATTGTTACTGAGGTACTCAACGCTACACACATGCTCGAAGCAGTCATACTGAGTGTATTTAACTAAGGGAGTTAAGGGTTGAGAGAGATATTAATTAACTAAGAAAGAATTAAAGAAAAATTAATTACTAATTAGCTTAATCTGTATGATACAAGGTTTATCATAAAGTTCATCTTTATTGCTATTCACAAAATTATGCTCAGGTACAAATTGCTCGAATAAAGATCCGTTCATTCTATGACTCCTACTATGGGCACATAGAAATAATTCTAACTCTAGAATAAAAAAATTGCAAGAGTTTGACTAAGGGTCTAAATCTCTAACCATGGGAACCAAGGACACCACCTCTTATCTATAGAAGATGAGGCAAGATGCGATATTGCATGGTGGCTGTGATATTGCAGGTGCGATATCATGGTTCATCACCTTGTTTATTATCCTCCTATATTATCCTATGCTATGTATCCACCATATTATACTTTCTCTCCATGCAAGTCATAAGAGCCTCTCTTATTCCTTACCCCTACTTCACCGATGAGAATCCTCACAAGGGCTCAAAAGAAGATAACAGTTGATGATATGGGGAAAGACAAGGAAATGGGTAATAATACAAACAAAAATAAATATTCATTTTAAGGTAAATCAAATGAAAATCCTCCTACTTCAATTATCATCTCAACTGCATCAACCACATCTGATTTTGTTTTTCCTACACCAATTCTAGAAACCCAACTTATAGAAATAAGATTGTGCCCCAAATTACCACTATCATGAAGTTAAAAATAGATGAATATTTTCCTCTTTGACCTCATTTCAACTTCAAAGGAACATTATTTGGTTTTGAAGGAGGTGCTAAAGTCCATCATAGTGCCTTCAAATATTCAGCCCCATGTTCATGAAATCTCATTAGTGTTCAATCCTTCACATTATGAAGTTGAGTGTTTGATCTTTAAGAAAGAGAAATTCAAAACACATCATCTAATAAATGTCATGTGCTAGATTCTAATTTATATCACCATATCAATTGGTAATAATGTGACACTTTTTCTAGTTTATCTAGATGATGGAGTTGGATCCAATGTTAAATCATGCATAGTCATTGAGTATCTTAGCCTTTAAAAATAGGTAACATACTCCAGCTCTAACTCTACCTTGATTTCATTTAGCAAAACTAGAGTAGTAGTTCTAGGGTCGATCAAATTAACTTTTTTCATATGAAATTGTATCACTTCAGAAGTCACTTTTGTAGTAAGTAGGAATTGCTTAAGGATAAATGCTATTTTGGAAAGGCCCTAGTTAGCTTATCATTGTGTAATTTCCTCACCTATCCACCAAGAGATACACTTTGCATGTAGAGATGGAAAAATTATTATCCATGTTGATCCTAAAGTCATAGCCATTTTCCACTTAGATGTACTAGAAGAAATAAGATTAGGATCCTTACCCATAATCATGAATCAAACATCATAATCACAAGAAACCTATAAGTCCAACAGTAACATCTCATGATTACCTAAAGTGCACAAGTTCATAGATTTAGGTTTCAATGAACTAAACACTGTAAAATTCATCAATAGCATTTAGGATCCAACCTTTTCACAAGATAACAGAATAATTAGTAATATATCTCCTCTAGGAAAATCATATGATCGTTATCTTAACATTGTCATGCTTTTAATTCATCTTCTATCTTTAGCTTAATCAACTACATTTTCTTATTCAATTTTCTTGATGTTATTTTATCTCACATTTTATATCTTTACTGCTAACTTTTTGACAGTATTGGTATCTACTTTATTTCCCTCTCACTTTATATCTTATTTACTAGAAATTCAAATAAAAATATCCACCATGTCATCTCTTTCATTCTTGTGGTCTACCAATTCTCTTTCTTCTTTCCATTTCTTCTCATCGTTATTCATCATACTCCCCTATACTATAGTACTTCCTTGTATCATAGTTCTTAATCTTCAAAGCCTTCATACAAACACAAATACATCATCTTGCAAAAATGTCAAACATGTAAAAAGACCTATTTAGTTCTTATGGTTTCCCATCTTTCTTTCCTCTTTTCCTTATTACTCATCATTGTTCCCAATACCTATGAGAAGTTTACTCCTTAATTATTCTAAATTCTAAATACCAACATCCTACTTATCCTCAAGCCATTATTAATCTAACCATCATTTTGAGCACTCTATTTGTAACTAGTTGGGGGCACATTGATATCTATGATGACTCATCTATTATCAAGTAAGAGTCACTTTCCACTTCATCTCTAGAATTGTTCCTTCATCAACAAAAAATAAAAATAAGTCAAGCACCATTATGTTTTTTCTAAATATTTTCCTAGATCATCTATATTTTACTACACTATTTTTGGTTCTCCTTTCTATCTTGCTTTTCCTCTCTCTCTCTCTCTCTCTCTCTTTTCTGATGTTTTTCTTCTATCTCCTCCATTGAGGTTTATTTACCTCTCCTAATCTCTTCATATCTCATTCTACTTTCTTCTATAACATACTATGGTAAGGATATTAATCAAAAATATCCCTTACGTAGTAATAAATGAGTATTTTATCTTTCTTAACTCTATCTAAGGGTGTGTTAAGTTTGAGTGGGATAGGAAGTAAATCAAATATGTAAAACATTAGTAATCATTAGGGCATGGGATTTAGCCATGCCCTCCTTCTATGGCATAGCACCTTGTTTTGATGCATAGGTGATGTCCGTCATTTCTTTTTATAATTTTAGTATTTTCTTAATTTTGGAAGTCTATTTTTCATCTCTCCTTATTTACTTTTTATTCTCCCTCTAACTTCCTTTCCTATATCATCCCCTTTTCTCTCATTAACACATTTAGTGAGAATTGAGAAACTTGTGCTATTTCAATAAGGACATGATAAGATCATGAGTGGAATAGGGTGTGAATATCATAAATGACATCCTTTTGACCATCTTGTGGGTAAGATTTAGCCTTTCTCCCTTTCTATGGAATAGCACTATTATCATAATTAGTGTATCATCAATATATTAATATTCTTCCCTTTATCCATTTTGTTATTTCACTTTTTCTCATTTGCAAGTACAATAATTTTGTATTTGATCTCTTCTTGATGGACCCTCCTTTGAAAGCTTAGTAGCATCCATAAAGAGAGGAAAATTTTGTATTTAGATTTTTGATTCATTTTGAATTAAAAACATGTAGTTTCAACCTCCTTCCATAAGGATTTGAGCACAAAATCCTCCAAATATATTATCACAAGGTACATTTTTAATTCCTAAGAATTTTTGAAAACCATTTGGGTTCATAATCTAACTTATGAACTCAATTTTTCATGATCCTTGAAAAACTCTCAAGTAAAATTTTTTCTAAGTGCTAAAGATAATATGGATAAAAATGTTTCTTAATGTTGGGCTTGATGCAACTCAAAATGTTTGTTTGTGTGATTAATGTCGAACATCAAAAGTATGAATGACATTCGATGTTAAAAGAAGAAATGAAATTATACATAAAAAAAATTAACATGGGATTTGAAAGAGTAAGTTGACTAAAACACCTCAAAGAAAATTCATGTTATTCAGAATAAGTGTTGAAGCCAAAATTTACATTATAATCTGATGGGAATTTCAAGGAAGAAACAATTGTATTATTTTCACATTAAAAATCCTACCTTGTAGCTTTGTTTTCACAAAGTATGTGTAATTTTTAGTATAAAAATATGAGATTTACAACCCACATATTGTGAATTTTACTTATGACAACATGTAAGGGCCAAAATGATTGAAAAAATTTGGTTTTTTCCCCATACACTGTACCACCGTATCCCAAATGTTGTGCTAGCATGTGAAGCTAAAATTTCCCACACATTGGAATTTGAACCATGAAAATAGCCCAAATACATTGCAAATTTGGTAGAAATAATATTACACATTGGTGGCCTATATGCTGCAATTTTGGATGGTGAAAAGCGTCATATAAATTGGTGTGCCAAGATCAAAAGTAAAAAATGTTGGTAGTTCATACACTACAATTTTGGACCATTTAAACAATCCAAATATGCTCTATGAATGTTAATAATTTATCAAATATTTTCTAGAATCAAATCAAGGAAGAATTAATAGATTGATGACCAACTTAAGTAAGAAGAAAAAAATTTTTCACAACTTTTGGATGGAAAAACTTAAGACTTTGAAAGTAGTGGAAGATCTAAGAGTCCATAGACTTCCCCCCAATCCC